>SIJG01000021.1:954514-968993 GCA_023374025.1 Heterodera schachtii
CATGTTTTTACGATTAGGGATCAAATTTTCAATTTTTTGTGAATTTTACCGACCTTCCATGGGATGGTTTGCACATGAACTTTGTAGTTGATGCTGCTAACGCCAGGCATGGACAGGAGAAAATTCATTGGTTAAGAGATTGGTAAACAAATTCAATTTCAAATCACTAAATTTCGGATTTGGGATGAAATATTAGCAAAAATTAAGAAAATTGGACAACAAATGGTAATGTGACAATCGGCAATGGCGTGTCCCGACATTTGCGCCTTTGTCCAAAATCGGATTCAAAATTAAGTTTTTCAATACTTAAAAGACTTTGCTTTCTCAATTTTTTTTTGCTGTTTAGGCTATCAGAGCTTGAAAAAACTAAACTTTGAATCCGATTTGGACATACATAGCTCATGTGGTAATGTTGGGAATGTGATCGATAATGTTGTTGAGTTGTTCAAAACAAATCACGCAGGGGAGGATAGTCGTAAACAAAAATTATGAAAATAGTGCCCAATTTTTGCCAACTTTTTTTGTTGGGGAGGGATGACGCAAAAATGGAGGGTGATGAAATTCAGTAAAAGTCATACAAAAGTCTATTGATAGAGAAAAAAACCATTTCAGAAGAGATTGTGTTTTGCTTAAAGAATTTCACTGCTCCGCTTTTTCACTGATTCTTTTGGTCATAAACGCAGAATTGTCATTGTGTTTCTCTATTCTCTCTGTGTCTTTAGATCAGGGGTGCGATCGAAAAATTTTCAAAATAAGAACATCAAGGCCAAAAAATAAGATTTTTGGGTCCAAAATAAGGACATTTTGCAAAATTGCTTTAAGTCGCTTGTATAACACTTTATTTAATTAATGTAGAATCAACTTTCGTATTTTTGCGGCGCATTTTTCCAAGCAATTTTGGAGAACGTGGGAGGGGAGTGGGTCCGGCGGTGCCGATAGGCGCCGCCGGAAAAATTTTTGTAATTTCTTTCTGATTTATTAACAGATTTTCATCAAAAATTATCAATTTTTGCGATTTTGAGACAATTGGCGACCATTTTTACATCAAAACGCTTTTTTTGCGACATTTTTTCAAAAATTATGGGGGTTGGAGAGGGGCGTCCGGTGGCGCCGATAGGCGCCGCCGGGAAAAATTTTGTAATTTTAATGCGATTTGTTAACAGATTTTGTCTAACCATTGCCCCAATTTTGGTGATTTTTGAGCCAGTTTTAAAGAAAATATAGTATTTTTTAGCGTCCGGCGGTGCCGATAGGTGCCGCCGGGGAAAATTTTTAAAATTTATAGGTAAAATAAGAACATTATGCCATAAATTTCTAAATTTATGAATAATTTTAAGAAAGAAGAACAAAATAAGAACAAGAGCCCAAAATCAGAACATTTCTTAGAAATAAGAACATTTTCATTTTCTAAGATTTGGACCCTCCAAATCAGAACATTTCTTAGAAATAAGAACAAATCGAAGCCCTGGTTAAAACACAAAATTTTCGAACAAAAAATGTGTTTTTCGTGCATTTCTCGTCGAGTTAAAGCCGCAGAAAAAATAAGCAAAAACTTAAGAATCCGGGCCCTAGTGATCACTGATCATGGTACTTATGCAATCTGGTAAAAATGCCGTTTTTGCGCTTCATGCGATAAAAATTCGCAAAAAAACTTAAAAAATACAAATCCCATCCCTGATAATTATTGATCGCCCTGAAAGAAAAAACAATTTCTAAAAATACTCAAAAATTTACTCTAACTAAAACGAAGAAATTATAGCAAAATATGAAAAATAAAATTGCAGAAATAAAAAAATAATAATAAAACACGAAAAGAAGACAAAACAATGCTTAATAAAAAATGAAAAATCAATTGGAAATTGGAAAAGATCAAATGGATAGCCCGGATGTTGACAAATAAAAATTAAGAAAATGGCGACGAATTGAAAGTGCCAAATTTATCAGAATATTCGTTTTTCAGAGCCTCTTTTTCTAAAAATTTTTCTGATTTTGATATTGCTTTGTTCAGTTTCTTCTTTGCTTCTTTGGCATTTACCATGGCATTTTCGCACTTATTTTCCATTAATTCTTCAAATTCTTTACGAAGTTCGGCAATATCGGTTTCTGTTTCAGTTTTTGATGCTTTTTCCCCAGTCTTCTCTTTAATCTCGTAATTTAGTTCATCCTCATTTGCCAAATAATTCACATAATAATGATAGTCATTGATCAATTCATTTATATCTTTTTTCGAAAAAAATTTTGAATAATCATTCAGAGATTTGACAGTAGAAAATAAACTGTGGGGACTGCTAAGTGTCATAAGAAATATTGGCTTCACCAATGGTGGCAATTGTTTGGACAACTTTGGGTTTTTAGCTTAAGAAATTATTAACTTATTATTAGAATAAACGAAAAATTCAAAATAATGTAAAACTCAAACAAACCTTCGGCATACAATCGAAATAAATATTCATGTAAAACGTCCAAATGTTTTCGGTAGTCTTGGCATCGTTCCCATTGAAACTTTTTAAATCTAATTTTTTCACAGTGCCAATTCTTTCTCATCAAATACATAACGCCAAGATGGGCTTCATATTTTTGTGACAAATGCTCTTTCATTTTCTCAATTTTGTATAACCCAAAAGAACTCATGCATTCATAACTATAAATATTTCTTTCATTCTCTTTAATTCGTCCTAAATAATTTGCATATTCTTTAGCCATGTTCAAAAATTTCTCAAAATTTGTCGCTAATCCTTTGACAAATTCCGACAGTAGAGCATCTTCAGTCTAAAATTTGAATTTATATAATTTTCATTGAATATTAAATCTCACCCATGTATATTGAACATCGAATTTTGAATTTACAATTATTATATGTTTGTCATCTTTTATTTTATTGGATTTCCATGGATTGTCTTTTATTGCCTTTTCTTCCGCTTTTTTGAGATATTCTTCAAATTTTTCTCCACAATCTTCTCGAATTATTCCGTCTAAATTTTCATTTATTTGCCATTCATTCGCTGTGTCAATTGCCAATTGCAAAATCATTTCATTAATTGGCATTTTTGATTCATTTTGCAATTTTATTCCATAATTCAATCTCTCCTCATTCAGCAATTTTGGTTCAAAATTTACAAAATAATAGAACATTTTATTTAATTTATATCCATAATTTTGTGCCTCCGATTTTATAAAATAAAATTGCGAAATTTTCACGAGACAATTCACCGCATAAATTATAGGGCCTTCTATTTCAATTCGTTTTTTAAATACGAATTTTGCTTTCATTATGGGAATTCCGACGTATTCTCTGTTCAAATATTCGTATAAAATGTCCAAATAATTGCCATATTTTTGGCATTCTTTCCGTTCATATTCTTCAAATTCCTCGCTAATTTTGTCACATTTCCAATTTTTTCTCATATAATACACAATGCCAAGGTATGTTTCATATTTTTGGACAGAAAATTCACTGATTTGATTTTTCGGATGGCCTTTCATAAATGCAATTAGCATTTTATCCTCAAGCTAATTAATTAAATGTGTTTGTAGATTATTCCCTACTTAATTAACTCACCAATGGATTCGCATTTGAAAATGGAATTATAAAATGATGAAAATTAATAATAATAAAAGTTATCGGAAAATAATAAAACATTTTATTTCTTTAATAAAATTTAAATTATCACTGTTTTTAAATAATTTATTAATAATTATAAAATAAAATTTTTAATAAAAAATAATTTATTTGTTTAGTGAAGGCAGAATATAAGAAAATATTAATAAATTATTGCTAATGAATAATTTATCTGAGTATACTGCCTTTTATTGAAGCCAGAATCCAAATTATACTGAATTTTTCAGATTCATGAATTCGATATGGTCAATAAGAAAATGTCCTTATTTTTACGATTTGTCCTGAATTGGTGATGGGCAATCTCAAAAATATAAAATGTCATGGTTTTTACGATTTATGTTGAATTTTAAATGTGAATTGAAAGTATAAAATGTCGTGATTTTACGATTTGTCCTGAGTTTTAAATAAGAATCGAAAATAGAAAAAAATGTCCTGGTTTTTACGATTTGTATATTGGAGATGGGCAGTCTCACAAATATAAATTTTCGAAAAATTTTTTACAAAGACGCTTTTTCATTTAATTTTGTGAAAAAATAAATGTTTCATTTTGAAAAATGACATAAAATAAAAGAAGTGAAAAAGAGTATTTGCTACAAATGCCCGAGACAAAAATTTCCAGCGGCTCGAGACCGACACCGAGACTTGACCCCGAATCCCAAGACCGAGACCGAAACCAAGAGACCGAGACCCAAAAAACTCGAGACTTTTTTTTTATTTTAAAATCGTTTAAAATTTTTTGAGTCTTTTCGTAACCAACTTTGTTTGTTTTTTTTTTATTATTCAATACGTACTATAATGATCAATCCAAAAGGTACAAAATAAAAAATTCGTTAGTTTCCGAGGTTTTTGAGTCAATTTAAAAAATAAAGCGAATTTAGGAGCTCCGGCGGTGCTGATAGGCGTCGCCTGGGAAATTTTTGAAATTTTTAGTGCAAATTGCCAACAGATTTAATCCAAAATGTTTAGTGAATTGATCAAAGGAATTTACAACGATAAAAAATGAAGGGTTTAAATGCAGCAAAATTACATAGGCGGACCAAAAATTAATATTGTAATCAATGCTGACTAATATGATTAACGCAGAAATGAACAAATGTTAAGAATTAATCGGCGGAAAATAAATTCAAACCAATAAATTTTCAAATTTAAAATTTCATTCGTCGCGATTGATCAAAATTCGCGACAGTTTCCATCGAAAAAGGAATAATTTTGAAAATTAAAAGAAAAAACTGCGTAGATGGGAACTGACTCAACTGAAATATTAGGAACCGAACCAAATGTTCAACACTACCTTCATGTGTGGAAATTAAGCAAAAAGTTCTCAAAAATCTATTAAATTTAAGTTTACCAAAAGCCAATTATTCGAAAGTGTAAAAAAGTCTCGGACTCAAGTCTCGAAATCTCGAAGACTGAGACCGAGACTGAAAAACCGAGACTATAAAAACCCGAAATTTTTCTCGAGCCGAGACTCGAGCATCACAACTGGGTGCAGTACATTTCCTAAAAACCGCCACCCAAATAAGCTCTACTTTTCTTAACATTGGATTTAAAAAAGGAGTTTGAAAAGAGAAATAATCTAATTTAATATGTATTATAGCCATAATCCCTCTGAAATTAATTATATATAAATGATTTTATTGAATTTATATTTTTGTTGGCATTCGAAGGATCCTTCAAACACAGTTGTGCACAATTGGTATTCAAAAACAGCGCAGGACAGATTTTTAGACACAAAAAGTGCCGTTGAGAAGGGTTTCCAAGTGCTGGTCAGTTTTTATTTTCCGAGAAATGAATTGAACATTTATTAATTTAATTATTATTTTTTTAATTATAGGCATTTTAAATACTTTTTACAATAATAAAATACATATAAAGTTAGAGGGCAGGGAAAGTAATGTCCCTGAATTAGGTACCTTAATTACATTAATTATGGCCCCGATTGGCGTGATGGCACTGACACAACCGGACAAATTTACTATTGCGACCCTCGCGTTTTCGAGGGCACTTATGAGCCGAAGCAATTAGTGATTGGCGGCATTGCGAAGATGTGGGGCGAATATATTGACGGAACAAATTTGGAGCCAAATTTATGGTAGAAAATATTTGTAATAGTTATTTAGATGTCCATACTAATTTTACACCATAATAATGTATACATAAATATTTTTTTAAATATTTTTTATCGCTCTGCTGGTGAAGCGTCGTTTTCCAAATCCAATTCGGCAAGCAAATAAAACATCACCGCCTGCAGTGCCAAAACAATTGACACCCATTAAAATTTTAAACATTTAATCAGGGAAATAATTTTAAAACTCATTTTGTTTTTTATAAATTTTGGCAATTTTGATTTAAAAATTCATTTTTTTACGAAAGAATTACAAAATTGTCTCAATGAAAAATGATCTTAAGATTTGTCATTCGTTGTCAAAAAATAACGGAGAAAGAAAAAATTGAAGAAATAAAAATTTATTGGGAAATAAAAAGCGAAAATTCAAAAATAAGTGATGAAATTATGGCTCTGATGCACTTTATGAGTCCAATCGACTTTTATGAGTCCAATCAGAGTTTATGAGTTCAATCAATTGACAATACCTGGTTTTTATACAATAACTTTGTTCATGTTCGAACAAACCCTATCTTTTTGGTATTATTCGAAAGCACAAAGTCTGAATAATGTAATAATACGAGAAAACAAGAGAAGAATTCGAACATTTAAAGAAAGTTACAAACCAAAATAATCAACAATTAGTTAATTAATCAAATCTTTTTTGGTAATTACCTAAACTCTGAGATTTTATATATATTAGCTTCTTTAGGAATCATACCAAAAATTTAGGGTTTGCTCGAAAATGAACAAAGTTATTGTATAAAAGCCAGGTATTGTCACAGAACATAGCTGAAGAAGAGTGATTTTTCATTATGCTTTTCAATTTAAAATATTCTTTGGTGTGCCTTTTTTAAATTAATTAAATTTCTTTCGGTTTTTCCTAATTTTGATTGTTCAATTTTTATACACCCCTAATAATGAAAAATTTTCTCAAAAATTCGCTCTCCAAATCTTTATTTATTTGTTTTGGTAAGAATTTTAAAATTTAAAAATTATTTATCCCCGCAAAATACAAATATTTATAACGAATTTTATAACCCATCTTTTTATTTTTTTGCTCAAATTGATTTTTGCATTTAAAAATAGAAAAGCATTAAAACAGAAGAAAATGAAATAAAATTTATTTTTTAATTTAAAAAACTTCAATATAATAAAATGAAAATCTTTATGTAGATCGAAAGCGTAAACTTTTTCCTAGTTTATAAATTTTGTTTGCGATAATAAGTTATGGCGAATTCAAATTATGCCAAATAAAAGTTATAATATTTTTATTAAAAAAATATTATAATTTTGAAAGAATTAAAAAAATGCACTTTCTTTCTTTTAAATATTGCGCTTTTCTTTATATTTTCATTTTATTATTATAATATTTTTAAAGAGCGTAATAAAATTGAAATAAATTTGTCAGTTAAAGATTTTTAAGGTTGGGTACCATTTAATTTTCAAATTAATGTAAAATTTTATTTTCCAAAAATTTATTTGTCAATGTTTCGTCTGGCTCGGTTGCATATATTTTTCCTGGATTCTACGTAGTCGAATTAGTAGGAAAAACACCTTATTTTTGGTATTTCCGTATAAAAATCGGGACTTTTATTTGCATATTTTTGCATATTTCGGGTTTTTATGCATATTTCATGCATATTTTGCCATTATTTGAACATATTATAGATTGTTTTTTTTTTTTACATATTTTGCCATTTTTCGTCAAATATTTTCCAATTTTAATATCCCTTAGGAAAAAAATTTGATGATTCTGCCTAAAATTAAATCCAAATCTGATTGATGCGTGAGTGGGACAACAATGAGCTTCACTGCCGAAAATCATGAGAATTTTTGATTTTCAATTGCAAAAACAATCTGATAAAATTTTTAAGTAATAAAAATTTTTAATTAATTTGCACCCCTAATTTTCAATTTTTTTTTGTGCATATTTGACGAATTTATTTGCATATTTATGTGCATATTTTGGCCATTTTTCGTGCATATTTTTGACAGCCCTGCTGATTATCTTAAACAAAATTTATAAACTGGAAAAAGTTTACGCTTTCGATCCACATAAAGATTTTCATTTTATTATAATTTAAGTTTTTAAATTAAGAAATAAATTTAAATTAAAAA
This sequence comes from Heterodera schachtii, assembly GCA_023374025.1. NCBI lineage: Eukaryota > Metazoa > Nematoda > Chromadorea > Rhabditida > Heteroderidae > Heterodera > Heterodera schachtii. Next base: position 962,359 of record SIJG01000021.1, read on the forward strand.
ATTAATTAAATTTAATTAACTAATTTTAAATGCATTTGAATGACGGAGTGACAAATGAATTGAAAAACACCATAAAAAATGTATTCAAAAAAATAATTAGCACATAAATAATAATGAAAAAAACACAAAAATAAATATTTAAATCGAAAAGCATAATAAAAATCACTCTTCTTCAGCTATGTTCTGAAACATTTCTTCTCCAAATTGTTTCTTCCAATTTAAAATGCTATTTTTATTAATTTTTAAAATTTTAGCAATTTCTTTGTCACTCATTTTTGGATTTTCTTTTTTAATTTCCCAATAAATTTTAATTTTTTCCATTTTTTCTTCCTCGGTTATTTTACAGCGAATGCCAAACTTACTCTTCCAATTGTCAATTGTTCTATGGCTTACTCCAATTTTTATACAAATTTCGGCATAATTTTGTTTCCTTTCTTTTAATGAATATTTTCTGTTTTGTTTAAATTCTTTGCCATTGCAATAAATTTTTGGACAATTTCAAATTTTTCTTCATCAGTTTTAGCTTTGTGAGATATATTTACTTTTTGATGAAGTTCAAATTCTTGAATCCATTCATAAATATAGCTTGGATTTGTTCCCTATTTTTTTTCGCGATTTTCGAATTAATTTTATTCCATTCCTTTGTTGATATTTTTTTGCTATTATTTCTCTTTTTTCTTCAATTTTTCTTTCCTTTTCTTACCATTTTTCTCCAAATATTTCATCAAATGACTTTTGCAGTAATTTTTTATTTGTTTATTCAATTGGATTAATTAGGGCAATTATAAATATAATTAAAAAGATAAATAGGCAGAATTTCATTTCTTCGTAATTATATTTGTCTAAAAGAAAACATAAAAAAAGTGTTGTGTTTAATAAACGAATAATCCTTTATTTTTATTGAATTTTTTTTTCTTTCAAAATTATTAAGAAATATTTAAATGAATTATTTAAAAACTATTGAATTACTGAGTGAACAACCTATATCTTATTTCTCATTAATATATTTATTTACTTATTTTTTATCTGAATCTTTTTTTAAAATATATTGGTTTTATTTTATTGAAAAAATTAACTTCATTAGAGTCATAATTGCTTTTTTTTTGTTTTCATTAAAAAATTTTTCGTTATTATGCATTTTCTGATTTGGAAATTAAAAGAAGAAAATTATATGTAAAAATTTATAATTTTATAAAAAATTCAAAATAAAAACTATAATTTTACATCAACTAAGCTGTGCTTATTTAAAAACAATACCAATTAATGAATGATAAAAAATTTAAAGCTAAATTTTAATATCATCCAAAAAATTATTTAAAAAAATTCCCTAAATGAATTTAATGTTAACGTAGCTTAGATGTTCCTTAATTAAATTGCCATTATTAATTAAATGTTATTGGCTATTATTAATTAAATCTTATGGCTATTGTTAATTAATTTGACCAGGAGAGTAGAAATTTTAATTGAATTTTTTTCATCCAAATAAATATGTTTGTATCTTTTTGGAGATCAGTAGAAGTGTAATGTTTTAAGAAATATTTGACATTTATAAAAGAAAAAACATTTATAAAAAGAAAAATCATATAAACCCAGGAATATTCATTTCTTTTAATTTAGAATTCTTCTTTTATATTATTTTTATTTATTTTATAGAAAACAAATTTTTAGGTATTGTGAGAAAATGAAATTTATCTTATTATTTATTTTAATATTATTTTTCACCGTCAAATTTGATCAAATTGGAACAGTGAATAAAAAACTGCAACAAAAAACATTTGACGAAATATTTGGAGAAAAATGGGAAGAAAACGAAGAAGAAAAAAGAATTGTGCAAAAATATTATAAAATAAAAGAAAAAATAAAGCAAAAAGGAAAAAAATATTCAAAAAAAGAATGGAATAAAATTGAATCGAAAATTGCGAAAAAATTGGGGACAAATCGAAAATATATTTATAAATGGAGCAAAGAATTGGGGCTTAATCAAAAAACACAGAAAAATTACAAATCAAAAACTGATGAAGAAAAACTCGCAATTGTTCAAAAATTTATTGAAATGACCAATGAATATAAACAAAAAAGAAATTATTCAAAAAATGAATGGGACCAAAAATATGCCGAAATTTGTAAGAAAATCGGAGTAAGCCATGGAACAATTAACAAATGGAAGAAACAATTTGGCATTCTGAGTAAAAAAAGAACGGAGAAAGAAAAAATGGAAAAAATGAAAATTTATTGGGAAATTAAAAAAGAAAATCCAAAAATGAGTGACAAATAAATTGCTAAAATTTTAAAAATTGATAGAAATAGCATTTTTAATTGGAAGAAACAATTTTGTGAAGAAATGTTTCAGAACATAGCTGAAGAAGAATGATTTTTGATTATTATTTCAGTTTTTTTATGTTGTGTCGCGTCATAAAAGAGACATTTATTCAAAAAATCGTTTTGGTACATATTTCGGGGTTTTTATACATAATTGGTATATGATTTGGACTTTTTTAGCATTTTTCCTAAATTTTTGAGAATTTATAAAAATTTCTTGTGAAAATTAAAAATTTTTGAACATGTACCCCCAAAAAATCGATTTTTAAAAAAATGAGATACCAAAAATTACTTTTTAAATATACAAAAATGAGATTCTGCCAATTTAGGTCATTTTTATGGTATTGAAGTGGCCAAATGGCGCTTCACACAGGTTTTAAACATCTGACTATTTCGTCCCTGGTTTATAATTCGTTATTTAATTGATCAACATTTTCGATTAATTCAAATATTAATATATAATTTTAGGCATTTATACCGTTGGCTATGAATATAATAATGTTTATAATTACTGCTGAAACGGTGATATCTGATTTAAAATTGTCCCCTAATTTTTTGTTTATTCAAATGTGCATCACTCTTCCTTTGCATCAGTTGCCAGTACTGAATCCGCTGGTCTCAATTCTCTGTATCGGTGACTACCGTAAGGCGGTGACCAATTTCATCCGGCATACGATATGCAGGAGGCAAAATACCTTATTTTTCAACAAAAATTCTGCCAAGTATGCCGCGTTTCGGCAATAGACCCGAGACTTGGCCGTGCTGCCGGGAAACCGAGAGTTCTTTCGTTGTTTAATAGGGTTCATCCCCGCCGCCCCTCGGGGAGAGAAAAGTCGGGGAGGTAATTTCTCTGACAAAATTTGTCGGGGATGGCAGGAAAATTTAAAAAATATCTGGGCAACATCTTCGTTGGGGAGTAATTTCCATAAACAAAAAGCTCATTTAAAGACAATCTCATATGATTTGGAGTACAACAGATGACATTCGCAATTCCCCGCGTCGCGTCGGGGAGGAACAATTGTTTAAAAGATGCTAATAGGAACGAAAAATAAATAATTAATTCATTAAACCATTGTTACATTAGCTCCAAAAAGGCTGATGTTTTCTTTCCATTTTGTTCCCTTTTGGGCTTTCTTCAAATTTTTTTAAAACACGTTCATATTTTGGGATTTTGCGCGCCTTTCCATTTTTTTTGTCCAATTTAATTTTCAAATCTATGATACGTTTTTTTAACTAAGACTTTTCATATCTCTAATTTTTAATGTAACTTGTTAACAGATTTTGTCCAAAAATGACCTAATTTAGCGATTTTGAGCAAATTTAAAAAAAAATAAGGATTTTTAGGGTCCGACTGGGCCGATAGTCGCCCCCGGAAAAAAAACAAAACTTTCGGAAATCGTAACTCGGAATTCCGACGATCGGAAATCGGAATTCCGACTTCAAAATGTCTGAAATCGTGAATTTCATGCCATCCCTTGTATGGATGGATGCGTTTGAGGTAGAACTGATTTAAAAAATTAAAAATGGGTAATTTAAAGCAATTTCAAAAACTGAAGATGGTTGGGAGTACTGGTGATGTCAGAAAAGATTTTGAAAATCGTGATCCTTTGACATAATTCTTAATATATTCGTGTTTTTTAAAATTTATCGGTACTGTTGAAAGCAATCATTGTCGAATTCACATAACAGCGAAAATTTAATCCCAAAATAACTATCCAAAAAGCGATCATTTTTATAAATATTTTAAAAGGCATTAATAAGCAAGAATATGCTAAATCCTAGAAGATAGCTCCTCAGTATATTGATTTTAATTTCATTATGAATTTTTAATAATTATTTTAATACATATATATTTTGTCAAAAATAAATTGCAAATAATAGTTATCTTAAAAGTGACTAGATTAAGGTGATACTAATTTTGATTTCTCGACCAGAGCAATCGAATGATAATTTTTGATGAGAAAAACTCAATTTACCCAAAATTTGAATTAATTTAATTTCTATTTTAAATTGACTAAAAACTTAAAGCATACGTGGGCAGTGGGGGGGGGTCACTGAAGGGGTCTTACGTTGGACGTTACCCCCCCCCCCCCCCCCCCCCCCCGCCATGGGGGAGGGTCAGAGCAAGGGCGTAGGTAGGGGGGGGGAGGATGAGGGGGCTAAAGCCCCCCCCCCCCCCCCCCCCCCGAAACCCAAAAAAAAAATGGAGGCCAAAATGGAAAAAATATTAATTTTTTGGCGAAAAACGGCGAAAAATTTTGTAAAATACACCCCATAATTCGGAATTTCAAAAAACCAAAAAATACACCCCTAAAAATCGAATTTTTGACTTCACCCCCCCCCCCCCCCCCAAAGCCAAGGGTCTGGCGGCTACGCCCTTGGGTCAGAGCCAATTTTCCTACGTTCGACCATTTTTTTTGCTTTTTAACAAGGACGGTCCCAGGGGGGGGGGCACGCGGGGTACGTACCCCCCACCCCCAAGGCCCATCCGCATCCGAAATTCTTAAGGAAAAAATATTATCTTTTGCTGAAAATTTTAGATTTTCCTTGGTGGTACCCCCCCCCCCCCCCCCCCCACAGACCTAGCATCACCCAAATTTTCCAAAAAATTTCGCTAAATTTTCAAAAAAATCGACATTTTTTGATGAAAACGCAAAATTTGTCATTCTTTGGACAAAATCCTCATTATTAATTTTTTTTTTAAAATTTATAGAAAGTTTTAATTAATTTTTTAATGAATACGAAAATTTTTTGAAAAAAAGTTATGTTAGGGTAAATTATTTTTTCAAAAATTTCGAGCTCCGTGCTTCGAGCTTCGAAACTTCGCGGTTTTTGGGCTTCGAACTTCGTGCTTCGAAAAAATCGGGCTTGCCTTCGGCTTCGGTTTCGAGTGCTAAGCCGAGCTTCGCCCAGCCCTGTTCCCAGCCCTACTAATAAATAAAAATTTACAAATTTAAAAGGTTTTTGGAAAAATTAAATTTATTATTTTTAGAAATTTTTTTTTGGTTGCTACCTAACATTAACATTATCTTTTACATTATTTCCATGAAAATGCCCTTTTAATAGAAAAAAAAATGATAAGTCGCCCCATTATTTTTCTGCATTTATTTCTAGCAGTAGAAATAGTAATAATTTATAGAAAAATAGTAATAATTTATAGAAAAATAGTAATAATTCACAGAAATAGTAATAATTCTCCTCTTTTTAGGGAATAAATGTTCATAAATAAATTTGCCAAACAATGATCTGATCAGCATTAGGTCAATGAGTAGGATTTCTTCACATCATTAAGTAGAACATTCTGCATAAAAGGCTATCACTGCTCAATTAATTCATTCAGAATTTTTCATTTTTGCATAATTTTAAATTCCATGATATTGTATTATTTAAAATAATAAATTTATTTTCCCTTTAAAAAATGTTTCTCTTTTCAAAACAGATTTTCACCATGAATTGCTAAAGTTTTTGCGCGTGTAAGCCAGCTTTTTAAGAAAAAACAAGGATTTTTAAAGTCGCCGCAAGGGAAATTTTTTTTTGGTATTTTTAGTAAATTATTTTTAAAACATGCAAGAGTCAGAAATTCATTACCGAATGTTCAATTTAATGCGGGGAATCCGAAGATCTTTTTTTTTTTTGTTTTGCTCTTCGGGCGGCCAAAAAATTTTTTCCGGTGGTATTTAAAAAAATTATGCGCCAGAGAGTAAAAAATCAGGAATTTATAGCCGTTTTTCGCCATAAAAGGGACTAGTTTTTGCCATTTTGGTTCAAATTTCAAAAATAAGGTACAATGGGGGTCCAGCGGTGCCGATTATACTGATTTGCCAACAAATTTAGGGATAATGTTAATCAATGAACTTACAGCATTACGTCAATGAGTAGATTTCTTCACATCATTAAGTAGAACATTCAGCATAAAAGGCTATCACTGCTCAATTAATTCACTCAGAATTTTCATTTTTGCAGAATTTTAAATTCCATCATATTATTTAAATAATAAATTTCCCCTCCAAGTAGTTGTTTTTCTATTAATTTTTCAAATTATTCCTTTATTCCGATCCGAAATGCAATTAGAATTAAACTCAAACATTAATAATTTCATTTTTCTGCGATTATATTCCCAAATATGAATTTATATAATTTTTTTTAAATAAATCCAAATTACTCATTTTAGTCCATTAAGAGCCTTCTTATTCACACTAAAACTCTACTGATTTCGGAAAAAATCTAAATTATTTAGAAAAAAATAAATAAAAAGGTGATTTTCTTCCCTACTGATCACATTTATCTAAATTTTTTTTTAATAATTGAATTTTTCC
>SIJG01000021.1:970473-1160473 GCA_023374025.1 Heterodera schachtii
GGCACTTTAGTACAGGCTTAGAATCTGAGCGATTTTTTTTTTGGAAAAAATTGAAAACTAACACTAGGAATTCTTTAATATATGTTTAAAGACCAACTACGTCCGAATTGGCATCGTTTATTATGCCGAACTCAAGATTGGTACTTGGCATTTTTGCACTGAAGCCAGCCAACTTTTATACAACTTTCTGTACAACTTTCTATACAACTTTCAAAAAACTTTCGACCAATTTTTAAATTTTATAAACAACTTTCGTACATTTTTGTAAGTTGTAAAGAAAGTTGTATAAGAAGTTGAGTGCTTCCGTGTAAATATGCCAAGTACCGATCTTGAGTCAGGGATTCAAAACCGTCCTCATTTTAACGTAGGTAACATTTATAGGTATAGCCTAAGCATTCTTATTGTGTTATTTTCGCAAACTATTTCTAATTATCATATAAAAATTTTATGTTTTAAAAGTTGTGCTGAAAGTTGTATGCAAAGTTGAATGAAAGTTGTTTATAAAGTTGAAAAATTGGTCGAAAGTTGTATGAAAGTTGTAAAGAAAGTTGTATAAGAAGTTGAGAGTGCTTCATTGTAAAAATCCAAGCACCAATCTTGAGTTCGGCATAATATACGGTGCCAATTCGAACGTATCTGATCTTTATAATATTGTAATGAATTCCTATTGTGTCAGAATCCCAGATTTTGAAAAGACTTCGCACTGATTCAAATTTGTACAATTGTTCCAAGTGCTGATATATAATTTGAAACATCTATAAAATAGATTAAGCCCGCTGGGAGGGGGAAGCGGGGGGGGGGGGGGGTAGAGGAGGGAGGAGAGAGAGAGGAGAGGGTAAAAGAAGGGAGAAAGGGGAGGCGGGGGGAGGGGAGGGTGGAAGAGGAGGGGGGAAGAGGAGGAAGGGGGGGGGCCTTTGTGAAATCTGTAAAAAATATCACCCTAGGAATTGTTGTTCATATGTACAAAGACCACCTACGTTCGAATGAGCACGGTTTATAATGCCGAACGCCGATGGGTATTGGCATTTTGCAATTTTGAAATCTTTGATCAAGCCAATTTTTTTTATAAACTCGTACAACTTAGTGATACTTGTCCATGTATAAAAACTACGTTCGAATTGCATTTTATATTCAGATTGTACTCATTTTGCACTAAGCCGCAACACAACTTCTCGAAGAAGGGGGAGAGTGGTGAGGGTGGAGGGGAGGGTGGAAGGGGAGGGGAAAGAGGAGGAAGAGGGGGCCTTTGTGAAATCGGTAAAAATATCACACTATTAATTGTAGATTATATGTACAAAGACCATCTACGTTTGAATTTGCTTGGTTTTGAATCCCGGACTCAAGATCGGTGCTTGGCATTTTTGAAAAAGCTTGAATCTAAGGCACGGGGAAAAATAGAGAATTTGTGCAGAAGGCCTCTTACGAGGCTGCGAAGCGGCCGAGTGAGTGCCTTAAGCGCGTGAAAACCCAATTGCCCCTGCTGGCCACAGTGTTGAAAGCGGCCCCGGCGCTTTCACAGGGCCCCTTGGGGCCCTGGCTATAATTTATAGAAAAATAGTAATAATTCACAGAAATAGTAATAATTCTCCTCTTTTTAGGGAATAAATGTTCATAAATAAATTTGCCAATCAATGAACTGATCAGCATTACGTCAATGAGTAGGATTTCTTCACATCATTAAGTAGAACATTCAGCATAAAAGGCTATCACTGCTCAATTAATTCACTCAGAATTTTCATTTTTGCATAATTTTAAATTCCATCATATTATTTAAATAATAAATTTCCCCTCCAAGTAGTTGTTTTTCTATTAATTTTTCAAATTATTCCTTTATTCCGATCCGAAATGCAATTAGAATTAAACTCAAACATTAATAATTTCATTTTTCTGCGATTATATTCCCAAATATGAATTTCTATAATTTTTTTTAAATAAATCCAAATTATTCATTTTAGTCCATTAAGAGCCTTCTTATTCACACTAAAACTCTACTGATTTCGGAAAAAATCTAAGGGGCAGAGTGGTGAGGTTGGAAGGGGGAAGGGGAGGGGAAGAGGAGGAAGGGGGGGGCGGGGGCCTTTGTGAAATCTGTAAAAATATCACACTAGGAAAAGTTGATTATAAGTATAAAGACCACCTACGTTCAAATGAGCATGCTTTATAATGCCGAACTCAAGATCGGTAGCTGGCACTTTAGTACAGGCTTAGAATCTGAGCGATTTTTTTTTTGGAAAAATTGAAAACTAACACTCTAGGAATTCTTTAATATATGTTTAAAGACCAACTACGTCCGAATTGGCATCGTTTATTATGCCGAACTCAAGATTGGTACTTGGCATTTTTGCACTGAAGCCAGCCAACTTTTTATACAACTTTCTGTACAACTTTCTATACAACTTTCAAAAAACTTTCGACCAATTTTTGAACTTTATAAACAACTTTCGTACATTTTTGTATACAACTTTCAGTACTTTTTTAAATTTTTGAAAAATTAGGAGTGGGGAGGGGGAAGGTGAAGATGAGGGAGGAGGGAAAGAGAAGAGTATCGAAGAAGGGGCAGAGTGGTGAGGTTGGAAGGGGGGAAGGGGAGGGGAAGAGGAGGAAGCGGGGGGGGGGGGGGCGGGGGCCTTTGTGAAATCTGTAAAAATATCACACTAGGAAAAGTTGATTATAAGTATAAAGACCACCTACGTTCAAATGAGCATGCTTTATAATGCCGAACTCAAGATCGGTAGCTGGCACTTTAGTACAGGCTTAGAATCTGAGCGATTTTTTTTTTGGAAAAAATTGAAAACTAACACTCTAGGAATTCTTTAATATATGTTTAAAGACCAACTACGTCCGAATTGGCATCGTTTATTATGCCGAACTCAAGATTGGTACTTGGCATTTTTGCACTGAAGCCTGCCAACTTTTTATACAACTTTCTGTACAACTTTCTATACAACTTTCAAAAAACTTTCGACCAATTTTTAAATTTTATAAACAACTTTCGTACATTTTTGTAAGTTGTATGCCGAACGCAAGCTTGGTAGTTGGCATTTTTGCATTTTTGAAAAAGCTTTGAATCTAAGCTAATTTATTTTTTATGAAATCGGAAAAAATAGCACATTAGGGATACTTGGCTACATGTATAAAGACCACCTACGTTCGAATTGGCATCGTTTATAATGCCGAACTCAAGATCGGTAGCTGGCACTTTAGTACAGGCTTAGAATCTGAGCGATTTTTTTTTTGGAAAAAATTGAAAACTTACACTCTAGGAATTCTTTAATATATGTTTAAAGACCAACTACGTCCGAATTGGCATCGTTTATTATGCCGAACTCAAGATTGGTACTTGGCATTTTTGCACTGAAGCCAGCCAACTTTTATACAACTTTCTATACAACTTTCAAAAAACTTTCGACCAATTTTTGAACTTTATAAACAACTTTCGTACATTTTTGTATACAACTTTCAGTACTTTTTTAAATTTTTGAAAAATTAGGAGTGCGGAGGGGGAAGGTGAAGATGAGGGAGGAGGAAGAGAAGAGTATCGAAGAAGGGGCAGAGTGGTGAGGTTGGAAGGGGTGAAGGGGAGGGGAAGAGGAGGAAGGGGGGGGGGGGCGGGGGCCTTTGTGAATCTGTAAAAATATCACACTAGGAAAAGTTGATTATAAGTATAAAGACCACCTACGTTCAAATGAGCATGCTTTATAATGCCGAACTCAAGATCGGTAGCTGGCACTTTAGTACAGGCTTAGAATCTGAGCGATTTTTTTTTTGGAAAAAATTGAAAACTAACACTCTAGGAATTCTTTAATATATGTTTAAAGACCAACTACGTCCGAATTGGCATCGTTTATTATGCCGAACTCAAGATTGGTACTTGGCATTTTTGCACTGAAGCCAGCCAACTTTTTATACAACTTTCTGTACAACTTTCTATACAACTTTCAAAAAACTTTCGACCAATTTTTAAATTTTATAAACAACTTTCGTACATTTTTGTAAGTTGTAAAGAAAGTTGTATAAGAAGTTGAGTGGTTCCGTGTAAATATGCCAAGTACCGATCTTGAGTCAGGGATTCAAAACCGTCCTCATTTTAACGTAGGTAACATTTATAGGTATAGCCAAGCATTCTTATTGTGTTATTTTCGCAAACTATTTCTAATTATCATATAAAAATTTTATGTTTTAAAAGTTGTGCTGAAAGTTGTATGCAAAGTTGAATGAAAGTTGTTTATAAAGTTGAAAAATTGGTCGAAAGTTGTATGAAAGTTGTACAGAAAGTTGTATAAGAAGTTGAGAGTGTTTCATTGTAAAAATCCAAGTACCAATCTTGAGTTCGGCATAATATACGGTGCCAATTCGAACGTATGTGATCTTTATACATATTGTAATGAATTCCTATTGTGTCATAATCCCAGATTTTGGAAAGACTTCGCACGGATTCAAATTTGTATAATTGTTCCAAGTGCTGATATATAATTTGAAACATCTATAAAATAGATTAAGCCCGCTGGGAGGGGGAAGGGGGGGGGGGGTAGAGGAGGGAGGAGAGAGAGAGGAGAGGGTAGAAGAAGGGAGAAAGGGGGGGGGGGGGAGAGGGGAGGGTGGACGAGGAGGGGGGAAGAGGAGGAAGGGGGGGGGGGGCCTTTGTGAAATCTGTAAAAATATCACACTAGGAATTGTTGATCATATGTACAAAGACCACCTACGTTCGAATGAGCGCGGTTTATAATGCTGAACGCAAGATTGGTAGTTGACATTTTTGTACAGACCGGGAATCTGATTGAATTTTTTTGTGAAATCGGTAAAAGTAGCACATTAGCGATATGAATTGACAAACTAATTTGTGACTACTAATGAGCAAATAATTAAGCTCTAGAATTACTCTGATTGTTGAAAATTGATTTTTTTTATTTTTTTAAAAAATGCAAAAATGAAACCACAACGAATACCAAATCTTCTCCAGGATTTACAGGTGAAGCATCCGGGATGGCTACGTTCGAATTGGCATCGTTTATAATGCCAAACTCAAGATTGGTACTTGGCATTTTTGCACAGAGGGTCGAAGAAGGGGGAGAGTGGTGAGGGTGGAAGGGGGCAATTGGAGCGGAAGAGGAGGAAGGGGGAAAGGGCGGGGAGAGGTCAGGGTGGAGGGGAGGGTGGAAGGGGAGGGGGAAAGAGGAGGAAGGGGGGCGGGGGCGCGGGCCTTTGTGAAATCGGTAAAAATATCACACTATTAATTGTTGATTATATGTACAAAGACCACCTACGTTTGAATTTGCTTGGTTTTGAATTCCGGACTCAAGATCGGTGCCGCGGAGGAGAGGAGATGGGGGAGGGGGTGGGAGGGGGCCGAAGGCCCCCTACGAGGCCGCGAAGCGGCCGAGCGAGTACCTTAAAGAAGGAGGGAGGGGGGGGGGGGGGGGGGGGGGGGGGGGGAGGGGGCCGAAGGCCCCCTACGAGGCCGCGAAGCGGCCGAGCGAGTACCTTAAAGCATGTGTTCATCTGTTCCCTGCTGGCCCCGGTGTTGAAAGCGGCCCCGGCGCTTTCACAGGGCCCCTTGGGGCCCTGGTTCCCGATATAAGACGAATATACCCCCCTAACTCACTTAAAAATGAAAATCTCGAGTTTTTTTGAGAGTTAGGAGGGTGGGAGTGGTGTCAATCGACGCAGTTTTTCAAGGGCTATAAGGGAAAAATACGGTTTTTCCGAAATTTTCAGTACTGTTCGAACTGCATTCGAAAAACCAGTCAAAAATTGTACTTTTAAATACTCGAGACTTTTCTCGAGTCGAGACTCGAGACCGAGACTCTCGAACATCACTAGAGGAGAGAGAGAAAGAAAGGAGAGAGAAAGAGAGTAGGAGAGAGATAGGAGAGAGAGACAGAGAGAGAGAGGAGGAGAGAGAGAGGAGAGAGAGAGAGGAGAGAGAGAGGAGAGAGAGAGAAAGAGTGAGAGAGAGAGAGGAGGAGAGAGAGACAGAGAGAGACAGAGAGAGAGAGAGGAGGAGATAGAGAGAGAAAGAGAGGAGAGAGAGAGAGTAGGAGAGAGAGAGGAGAGAGATAGAGGAGAGAGAGAGGAGAGAGAAAGAGAAAAGAGAGAGAGGAGAGAGAGAGAAAGAGTGAGAGAGAGAGGAGAGAGAGACAGAGAGAGACAGAGAGAGAGAGGAGGAGATAGAGAGAGAAAGAGAGGAGAGAGAGAGAGTAGGAGAGAGAGAGGAGAGAGATAGAGGAGGAGAAAGAGGAGAGAGAGAGAGGGAAAGAGAGAGAGAGAGAGTGCAGATCCCGACGACCCCGAACCCCGACTTTTCCAACCCCGACGGTCGGGGGCCCAACCTTATTTTTTAAGTAATCAAATAAATGAAAACGGTGAAATTGATTAAATTATTACATTATTTCTAACTATTTTTTTAAATAAAAATGGCGGAAATGTTTATCAAAATAAAAATAACAAAAATTGATTAAGATTTGATATTGATTTGATATTGGCATTCAAAAACCTTATAAATATGGGCTAATTATTTTTTAATAATTACAAAAATAAAAAAATGTTTAGCTCTGCCTTTACAATTTTATTTCTCATTAATATTACTTTCCATTTTTTATTTCCTTCTTCAAATGCAAATCCATCGGTGAGTTAATTTAAATAATAAATTACTCAGATTAATTATAATTATTATTATTTATTTCATTTTAATTAGGTCGACGATAATATGCTAATAGCATTTATGAAAGGTGTTCAAGAAACCAAAATTAGTGAATATTCAATGAAAAAATATGAAGCACACATTGGCATTGTGCATTTTCTGAGAAAAAATTGGCAATGTGACAAAATAGCAGATGAATTTGATGAATTTGAACGCACAGAATGCCAAAAATATCGCAATTATTTGGACATTTTGTACGAATATTTGCGCAGAGAATACGTCGGAATTCCAACAGTGAAGCCAAAATTCGTATTAAAAAGACCAATTGAAATTGACGGCCCAATAATTTATGTGCTGAAATGTTTGGCCAAAATTTCGCAATTTTATTTTACCAAATGGGTGGGTAAAGAAAAATATGAATACAATTTAAACATCTTCTTTTTTTTTGCAAATTTTGAACCAAAATTGTTGAATAAGGAGAGATTAAATTACGAATTAAAATTAAAAAATGAACCAAAATTGCCAATTAATGAAATGATTTTGCAATTGGCAATTGACACAGCAAATGAATGGCAAATAAATGAAATTGTTGATGAAATAATTCGACAAAAATTTGATAAATATTTGGAAGAAATGTTTAAAAAGGCAGCAGAAAAGGCAAAATGCGATGACAAACATAATATAATTATCAAATATGAATACGATTATCAATGGAATTGGGTGAGGGCGTAACATTCAATAAAAATTTAAAAATAAATAAAAATTTAGAATGAAGATGCTCTATTTGTGGAATTTGTCAATGGACAGGCGACAAATTCCGAGAAATTTTTTAGGATGGCTAAAGAATATTCAAATAATTTATGTCGCACCAAACAAAATATAGGGAAACATTATTATTCTTATGAATGTCTCATGAGAAGATTTAATTTATACGAAAATGAAAAAATGAAAAAGCATTTGACGCAAAAATATGAAGCCCATCTTGGCATTATGTATTTGATGAGAGAGAATTGGCACTGTGAAAAAATTGGTAAGGAATTGGAAGAAAATAAACTGAAAGAATGCCAAAAGAAGCGCAAATATTTGGACATTTTATATGAATATTTGTTCCGCATTTATGCTGAAGGTTTGTTTAATTTAACATTATTTTGTTTTGTTTTTTCCTTTAATAAAATAATAATAATGATAATCATTTATTAAGCTAAAAATCCAAAGGTGTCAAAAGAATTGCCACCATTGGAGAACCCAATATTTGAATATAAATATGGCAGACCTATTAATTTAATTAAAGTTGTCAAAAAACTGAATAAAATTTCGAAATGTTTTTGGACAAATGGGAAAAACTTATTTGAGAAAATGAAAGCTGCTATAAGGTTGAGTTTAGAAAATGAGATTGAATTGGAAGACGAAATTGAATATGGGGAAAATTCAAAGAGCGAAAACAAAATTCAACAAATAAAACATTTCAAAGCCTCGACGGAAATTGCCAATCTTCGAAGAGAATTTGACCAAAAAATGGGGAAAATGTGTGAAAATGCAAAAGAAAATGCCAAAAAAGAAGAATTGAAAAAGGAAAAAGCAAAAGCAAATACAGAAGTTTTTTCTGAAATTTTGGGTCTGCAATTAGAATATGAGGACAAATTTTACGCTTTCATTTCGTCGCCGTTTCATAAAAATTCAATTTGAACAAAATGCCAAATTTGGCACTTTCATTTTGTCGCCATTTCATAAAAGTTCCCTTTTTTGATTGATTTTCTTTTCATAATTTTCAATTACTTTTTCTTTTTCACTCACCAATGTTTCTCTCTCTCTTTTTTCCTTTTTTAAGCATTTATAATTTCTCTCTTTTAAATTTTTATAAATTTTGCTTGGGTAAATTTTGGAGCATTTTTGCTTTTTTGGAATATAAACTATTTTATAATTTTTTTTTGTTAGCAAATCATAAATAAATTTCTTTAAATTTTCCCCGGCGGCGCCTAGGAAGGCTAAAAATATAATTTGGATAAATTTTTGATTGAATAAATGAAAAGTAACACAGTTTTGACACAAAAATCTGATTTTTTGAGCCCGAAGTTCTGATTTCGAAGCTTTTTCGGTGACAGCCCGGATTACATCCCATCTTTTTACCCCATTTAATCACATTTAATATACCAAAAATGATATTGGTTATTTTAAATTTTCAAAATTTTTCACGGCGGCGCCTATCGGCACCACCGGACCGCCCCTGCTCCCGAAAAGTTTTTTGGAAAAAGCGCACCGCAAAAAAGTGGTTTAAATCGCAATAAAAAATTGGGCAATTAATAAAGCGTTTATTTGTAAAACATTATATTTTTCATGCTTTTTAAAAGTAAGTATAAGCTTTTATTTTCATGAAAATTTTTTTGAAAAAATGGATTTTTTATGAATTTTTCAATACCCGGTTTTACCGGGTACCCGACCCGGTACCCGGCTTTCTTACCAGGTAGTACCCGGACCCGGTAGCATACCATCGTCCACCTAAATAATTAAAGGGATTTCTATAATTAATTATCCTAATCCTAATTAAACTCAACCAAAATGTAGATAAATTATTGAACATTAAATATAATCCAATAAATGAAAAAAGCCATAAGTGATTTAAACTTTAAATTAATTGTAACTAAAAAATTTTATAAAAAGGGCCTTTAATGAAAAACTGACAAAGATTAAAATTTTAGTTTGATTTACCTTAAAAATAATCTAATAATGTAAAACGCATAAATTGATTAAGATTTTATATAAAAATTAACGAAAATATTTTTTAAGAATTGAGATTATTGATTAAAATTTAACATTAATAAGAAAATGAAAAATTATTTGACACAAAAATATGAATCCCTTCTTGGCACAATTTATTTGATGCAAAAGAATTGGCACTGTGATAAAATTATGAAGAAATTTAAAGAAGAATGCCAAAAATATAGAAAATATTTGCACATTTTGTACGAATATTTATTCCGACTTTATGTTGAAGGTTTATTAGAATCTCATTATTTTAAATTAATGATTTTTAAATATAATAATACATATTTAAGGTAAAAGCGTTGAATTGGCCAAAAAATTTCCAGCGATTAAGCCAATATTTATAAGATTTTCTTTCTGTATGTAAATTCAAGAAATTTTGATCATGCTTCAAAAAAAAAAAGTTGGTCGGCTTTGACAAATTATGACGATTTTTTTTTTTGTAAATTCCATAATTTTAACTTAAAATCAATCCCACAATTACGCGTCATGCTTTAATCAACGCATGAACAAGGGGAATAAAAGGATTTGTCATTTATTCATAAGTCGTGCCATTCAAACGAAGGACAAACATTTTGGAAATTACAAAAAAAAAACATTTAATTTTTGCCTTATTTATTTTCATGCATTCTAAAACTTAGCATTTTTCCGCTTTTCAAGCTTTTTGAAAAGAATGAAAGTTTTTAGAAAAATACACCCTAAAGATCGAATTTTCAAAGTGAAAAATACCCCCCCCCCCCCAATGATGAGCTCAAGAAATAAGAGCTATTTTAAAAAAATTACCTTTTTTAAAGGAAAGTTTTAAAAAAAAATAACAATTCCCTTATTTTTTACTATGCTGAAAATAAATCTGAAAAAATCACGAAAATTGACCATTGTTTAAATAGGTAATGTTAGTGTAAATGTTTTAAGAATTTGACCGCAAATTTAGTTTTAAAAATTGAAAACATTATCAAAAATAGGCATTTTTCGACAAATTCCTTACGAGAAATTTTCTGAGTTTCACTTAAAATAAATTAAATGTTTGAAAATATAAATCAGAAAAAGAAGCCAAATTCATATTTATAAAAATGCAATTTTCTTCAACTGTTATTTTTCTGTTGGTGTTGGCCGTTGCCGTCCATTTGGAACTTTTTTCAGTGAATGCAATGCGTTAGTTTTTTGCTAAACATAGAAAAATTAAAAATATTTTAAAACAAAAAATTCAATTTATCTAAAATATATTATTTCAAGAAACAAATGACGATGCAGGTGGTGAAAATGGAAGGACTGGTGGACCAAGTCGCATTCGACACAGAAAAAAACATGTCAAAAAAATGACGAGGACGGGGTTAGATTTTTCAAACAGTTTTTCTGCATTTGATGGCAAATGCACGAAAACATAATTTTTAGCCAAAAATATTTTATTTTAACGTAGTCAATGTCTAATAAATAAAAGATTAAGCACAATGGGATGATTACATCTTAATTAGGCCCATGTTGAGAAAAGATATGTGATAAAACCACACAAAATATTTGTTATCCCATAAAATGGGAAAATAAACTCAAATTAAAATGAAATAAAAGAGCCTAGAGATTCTAAGACTGGTAATATTTTTAATAAAAAACTTTGACCTGATTAAGGCTTGCAAATTTTTCTTTACAATTCACTAATAATTAATTGTTTTTTCTAATTATTTTAGAAAAAAATGAATATGCAGGTGGTGAAGAAAATGCATATAATATATCAGATAAACAAGGTAATAATGACATCAATAAAACGATTAAGCCAAAAGATAATCTGACCGTAAAAATGGCATCATTAAAATTAATGTGTTTAATTACATAGGTTCTGGCAAACAACCATATGCTGCTCCTGCCAGTGGCGGCGGTGGCGGTTTGAGAAAATTAGCTGTTAGCACGTTGGTACTAACGACCGTCTTCCACGGATTGCCGTGTGTCAGTTGTGGACGAATGGTGCCAAATTATTCGGATGCTAACGCACCATCGGCACAATTCCATCCACAACCATATGATCATCCCAAAGACATTTATGTTAGTGTTCCCTATGAAATCAAAACAACAGCTCCTGTCTGAGAACGAATGAGTCGTGGAGGTGGTAGGGGTGGTGGTGGTGCTGAGAAGAAGCACATGTTGGACAGCCTAAAAGATCACGCAAAACCCAAAATAAATTTGGTCAATCGTATAAGCTCTTCAAGTCCATCAAAACCTAGCAGTTCAATTCCATCAAAACCTACAAGCACCCCAAAATCAGGGAAACCATTTCAAACAGGACCAAAATCAACGAGCACAACGACATATCAAGTAAAAATAAAATTAAAATTAAACTAAGAAATTAGCCTTGTAGCACTCATGTCGGAATTGTATCCAAACTGCAGCTCAGCCCTTAGCCAGAAACTTAATCATTGAGCCACGTCGGCATATTTTTGCACGGAAAAGGATAAATTTCTTGGGGTTTTCGCTTCTAGTTCTCAGAGTCTCGGGTTTTCAGTCTCGGAAATCGAGAATTTTTACACTGTTAAGTGTATAAGCATTGCGGGGGCGGGGGGAGAAGGGGGGGGGGGGGCTCGCCATAAGTGGCAAAGACGAAAAATTATTGAAATTATGAACAAATTTACACCGTATCAGCAAAGTTCAAAAAGCTTATAAAAAATTTTTTTTTACAAGATACAAGAGATAACAAACAAACAAGGGGTATAATTCAAAAAGCTTTAGGTATATCTTTAGAAAAAATTTCAACCAATTTCTTCTGGGACATCTCTCGGTCTCGATTCTTCGTAAAAATCACTTCTCGCACATCCCTACCGGGAATCATGACAATTACGGTGACATTGTTTCAGCACGGGAAGTCCCACAGTGCTTATCAATAGGCTTCGGTTGTTTAACAAAAGCCTATTTTTCCTGACAAACGAATCTAAAACAAGGTCTGGAAATTATGAAAAAGATAAATTTCGATTAAAAAATTTTTAAAATCAAACATTTAGACAAAACAAATTTTTCAAGTTAAATTTTTAAAATTAATCCATAAATTTAAAAAAAATGCTTAACAGATATAAATTTAGAAAAGTTATATAAATATATCTTTTATATTTTTCGATTATTTTTTAATTGCTGAAAAAGAATTTGGGGATTTCGAAATGCAAATTGGATTAGGTAAATCCCATAATTGTGTTCTTATTAACACATGAAACTTTCACTTAAGCGTGACAATAAGCATTCGTCTTCGTCAACAGTTTGTTGCTTTTTGGATTGCGGAGATGATAATTGATGACTCATAGCCGCTTCAACCAAAAGCAAATGATGGGAGGAAAAGCGAGCGGGCGAGGGGATTGTTTGGGTGCGGACCCTTTGAATGTTAAACAGTTTAACTCTCTATAAAACCAGGATTGGATCTGTTCTGATTTCTCTTTCTAAATCATTAAACAAACAATCAAAAAAGAAAGGACCAATCGATACCAAATTAACACCAAAAGGTTGCCCGAATCTTCGGCACTCAAATTTTAGTGAAATATGAAATAATTTTTATCAATTTGTTTTTTCAATTTTTACATAAATGAAACATTCCTCCGTTCTGTGGACCAATCTTCATTAAATTGTATAGTAAACGAACAAACTGGCTAACATCGACAAATTGGCTAAAATTTAATAAAATTATATAAAAAATCAAAAATATTTTACCAATTATCAACATTTTACTCAGGTTATGATTTTGACATCCAGTTGACTTTTCAAATTTTTGACCGTCCGGCCCCTAAACAGCGATAAATTATTAGCGGGAGACACGAGTTGGTGAAAAATTTTCATTCGATAATTAAAGTTTTTCGAAAACCCCAAAAATGCGACAAAAACAAGGGAAATTTAACCTAACAACCATAAATACGAATAAAAATAAAGAATTTTTTGACCTTAACATGTGGAGAGAGGTCGTTTTGGCGCCGCCGTTTCAGCGCGAGCCCACCTTTTTGGACTAACTTTTTTCATTGTCGACCAAATCCAACAATCTCGGTAACATTCGAGAGCTTTTCACATGCTCTATTAGCATTACAAAAAGCGAAAAGATTTTCTAGCTTATAAAAAATTTATAATGAAAAAACTTCAAAAAATCGACTTTTTTGCAATTTTCATGTAAAACTTTCATTAATTGTCTAATCGCGAAGCAACAGCATAGAAACAGCTTTCAAACCTTTTAAGCTTTCAAATGATACCAAGAATTTTGGATTTGGATAACAACTAAAAAAAGTTATATTCCGAAATAAACGGCGGCGCCGAAGCGATACATCCCTGCTTAACATGCACTTTTATGATGAAATTTTGTTTTTGTTTTTTTTTGTGTCAAAATCTGTGCTTCGCTTTAAAAATTTTTTGAGAATAATAAATAAACAATTATAGTATGCCAATCAATTCACACATTTGTTGTACTGTACCTCTTCACAGCACTTCCACTGGTGATTTTCTGCGCAACAGTCCTCCTCCTCATTACTGTACTTTTTCTTCGGATGGCACGCGCCCCAATCGCACGCACAAGTGGAAGCCAATGTTATACAGTTTTTGGCTACATTTTATAAATTTTTGGCCAACTTTTAATTGGTTTATTTCTTTTTATATTATAAAATATTTGAATGAGAATCATCTATCTTTTCACTTTCTTACTACTTACTGATAATTGTTTTGTCCTCCTTTTTGGTTTTCCTTTTGTAACGCAAAACGGCGGATGATGATGGGGCCAAACTTTGCGATGGGAAAGTCTGGTGCCGTCCCCAACGGCATAATCATTAGCATCCTTCGCAAATGCAACGGCATTCAAAATGAGCAATGAAGCTGCACAGCAGATGTTGTGCAGCAGCAATAAACGAATGAGGAAGATGCGTGCCATTTTTGTTGTCAAAAAATGCCTTACAAAAAATTTAATGGATAATTAAATTTTGCATAAAAAAAAGCAATTAAAACTTAAGTAAAAAGCCTTCGAAATATTTTTGCGTTCCATTGATTTATTACGTTTTCTATATATAACAATTTGACTGATTTTTTGCTACGAAATAAAAAAAAATATATAAGCCATCATTAGCATATTTATTTTTATTTTTTATTTTTTTGCCCATTTCTCTGAATGGAGCAGTGAAGAGAAATTAACCAAGAAAAGAAAAAAAAATCTAAAAAATAGAAGATCGTTTAGAGAGTATTTGAAACGGAATGATTCATCTGGTTTAAAAGTATAAACAAATAAAATAAATCACAATAATAATAATTATTATTATTATTATTATTATTATTATTTAAAATTTGTGATTTTTGATTTTTGGGCTCCTAATTTAAGAAACGCGCCAACACGGCTGAAAAATGTGTCGTTGTAACAATGTTTCATATTACCTATATTCAATTCCTTTTTTAAAAAAAACAAATATTTTTTTATATTTTATATTTCAAAAAAGCAAAAATTTAGTTCAAAATTTACGCAAGCAAAAAATATAAAAAGAGAAAAAAGCATATCAAAATGCTGAAAATGGAAAAAAAAGGCAAAAACATTGTTGATGAGTGGAAAACAGGAAAAGTAATTGAAAAATATGAAAAAAAGAAAATCAATTAAAAAATGGTATTTTTATGAAATGGCGACTCAAATAAATCGTCAAATTCGAGAAAATATTCATTCTCTAAATGTTCTTTTTCCTCACTGTTTGCCGCATTTTCCATTGCTTTTTCCAATTTTGCCTGTTCTTTTTTGGCACTTTCTTTGGTATTTTCATACATTTTTTCCATTTTTTGCTCAAATTCTTCCCAAATTCTTTCAATGTCCGTTGGTCGATTCAAAAGTTGTTTTCCTTTTTGTATAATTTTCTGGGACCAATTTTTCTCTTCATTAATTTCAAAATTTAATTCCTCTTCATTTACCAATTTGATTTCATTAGGGGCATTTTTGAATTTTTGCCAAAAATATTTCTGACAATCATTTAGACTTTCGACAACTTTAGTTAAACTATAAGGAGTTCTGCCTTTTAAAATAAATTTTGGCTTCACCAATGGTGACAATTGTTTCGGCACTTTCGGATTTTTCGCTTTATAAATTATTCAATAATGAAAAATTTCAAATTAAAGTAAAAATTAAACAAACCTTCAGCATTTTTAAAATTTCAAAACAAAAAAATATGTGCATTTGGGAAAAGTTTCGGGAGAAAATGAGACATAAAAACGATTTTACTGGCCGAAAATCATAATGATGGACGACGATGGATTAAAGCCGAATGCCAAAATGGTGCTTCATTTTTTAAAAATTTATAGCATTATTTTCAATATAATTTAATATTAGTTTTGGCTTTCCCTGTGCACATTTTTATAATATATTAATTTTTTGATTATTTTCTATATAATTCAATATTAGTTTTGGCTTTCCTTAAGTGCATTTTTTAATATATTAATTTTTAGGTTAATTTATAATTTTTGGTTTATTTTACATTCTTTTTATTATAATTTGGAGTATTCATTTAAGGTATTTTTGTCAAAAATCCTTAATCTCGGATTCTGATCCTTTTTAGCATTTTTGTGTTTGTAAAAAGATTAACTTTGTTGAAATTTTAGCTAATAATTTTTTTTTTTTTTACTTTAGCTTTTTTATTTTTAGGGTTTTTACTTTTTTTCAGAATTCTGACAAAAACTGGGGATACTGATGAGGATCCGAGCTTACATTTCTGGGAAATTCCATGAGTTTGGACACAAAAATTCAATGCTGAACAATGAAGTTTTTGAAATTTTTTGACAGTTCCTTTGCAAAATAAATTTGAATGCCGATTTTGCAATATATATTAATTTATTGCATTTCTGTAGCGAGGCCAAAGTCCATTGAACAGAGAATGTAATGACAAAAATGCGGACAGTGTCGTTTCGGCGCCGTCGTTTCGGCGCCAGCCCAAGTCTTTGGATTACTTTTTTTTTCATTCTCAACTAATTCAACAATTTTGTTATCATTTGAAAGCCTTTCACATGCCCTATTAGTCTTAGAAACAGAAAAAAGATTTTTAGCATATAAAAAAGTTATTTAAAAAATTTAGACTATTTTTTTTATTAATTGTCTAATCGCGAAGCAATAATTAAAAATTGCTTCAAAACACGTTAAGCTTTCGTTGTAAGTAGAGTTGCACGGGACCGGTGAATTTCGACAAAAACTGGGACCGGGACTTTCAAGGTTGAAAAACCGGGACTTTTTGGCTGGGAAAACCGGGAAAAAACCGGGAATAGTCCCGGTCCCGGTCAAAACCTGGACTTGGTACTCATTTGTACGTTTTTTCAGTACCAGTCCCGGTCCCGTGCAACTCTAATTGTAAGAGATTGTTGATAAAAAATGGCATTTTTGGGAACCGCCCAGTTCGGCGCCGACCCTTTCGGCGCCGTTGCTTGTAGCTCTTCTCATTGTCAACCAAATTAAATATTTTTGGTATTATTCGATAGCTCTTAATATTCTCTATTCGTCTGCAAAATTTCAAAAATTTTATCAGTTTACAAAAAAGTTATTGCCAAAAATCAAAAACCTCAAAAATTGACTTTTTCGTGGCTTTTTCGGCGCCGTGTGCCATAACTTTTTTTAAACTTGTTTGATTAAAATTTTACATTAATAACCATTAAAAAATATTTATCAAACTGAATAATTGCCAAATTAATTATATTTTTTCGTTGAATTTAACATTAAATATAATCTAAACAAACGAAAAAAGATAAAACTGATTAAATTTTATCTTAATTAAAACTAAAGTTTTTGCCAAATTGAAAAATGAACGGAAATGTTTTTTAAGAAAACAAACATTGCCAATATTTATTAATATTTTACATGACTATGAATTATGATGAGTTAAAAGCTCCACACTCAAGTCCCGCATTCAAACGACCCAACGACCCGATACGAAAAAATTGATGACAATTTGGGATTTATAATTGTGATGGTAATTATCAGGGACCGGGGGTTATATTTTTTTAAATGTTTTTTTTTTTTTGCGAATATTTTATCTAAAATACCATCTTTTCTTTCCTATCAGAACAAGTGAATAGAAATGTTTTATTCTTCTTTTGCAATTTTTATTCTTCACCATTTTTTATTTCCAATTTCAAATGCAAATCCTTCGGTGAGTTAATTAGGTGTAATTAATTTTATAAATCCAATTTAATTAGATGGATGACAAAATGATAATTGCATTTGTGAAAAATTATCAGAAAATTCAAATCAGTGAATATTCAATGCAAAAATATGAAGCATACCTTGGCATTGTGAATTATATAAAAATTAATTGGCAATGTGACAAAATAGCAGATGAATTTGAACAATTTGATCGGACAGAATGCCAAAAATATCGCGAATATTTGGACATTTTATATGAATATTTGTACAGAGAACACGTCGGAATTCAAACAGTGAAGCCGAAATTTTCAATTAAAGAACGAATTGAAATTGACGGGCCATTAATTTATGCGGTGAATTGTGTGGCCAAAATTTCTCAGTTTTATTTTCGCAAAGGAGATATATTATATGAATCTAAATTAAATAAACTTGTCACTTCTACACCAAAATTGGCGAATGAGCAGCAATTGAATTATAAATTTAAATTGAAAAATGACTCATAATTGCCAATTAATGAAATGATTTTGCAATTGGCAATTGACACAGCAAATGAATGGCAAATAAATGAAATTGTTGATGAAATAATCCGTTAAAAATTTAATTTGGCTAAAATTATTGCACTACCTGATCGGGGTCCCCGTCCCCCGACATGTGCCCCCTGATGGTCCGAGGCCCCCGACATTTTGCCCCCGAGGGGTCGGGGAGCAACCCTAGTTTCAAAAACAAAATAAAAATGAAAAGAAATAGAAATGCTCAGCAGAAGGGCCCGGATTATTAGGAAAAGAAAAAATTGTGAAAATGTTTTTCGTTTTTTGTAAAATTGTTCGGGATAACGCCAAATATTTAAATGACTATTTTGGCGCCCTTTCGTTTTAATGTATTATTATTGTCTGCCCTTCCCTCGCACTGTTGTAGTCCATAAATACCCAGCCATTTCTTCCTTCCCCGCCTTTTTCCCTCATTCATTTATTGTTGACCCATTTCTTCCATTTCCTCTCTTCATTTATTTGTTGGTAATTTAATTGTCAATAAACATATTTTATTGATCGACCCAACAAAAATGTACCTTTTTATCAAAACGGATTCGTTATTAAGTAATCTCAAAAAAATAATTTTATTTAAAATAAATAAAAAATGAAATTTACAAGTGCAAAAAAAAAGAAAAGAAAAATAACAAACGATAAAAATCACCAAAAGTTGAAAAAATATAAAAGGAACAAAGGAAAGAGTTTAAAATATCAGAATAGCAATCATTTTGTGGAAAAGAAAAGCTTTATATGAAGATGTTCCATTTTCTGCTCAAATTCTTGCCGAAGATTGTCTTCAATTTCGTGTGAGAAATTTAATGTTTTCTTTCCCTTTTTCCCCACATTTTTTGGTACATTAATTTTTTCCAAAATATTTTGTTTAAATTTATTATACCAATTTTCCTTTACTTCAATTTCAAAATTAAAATCGACCTCGTTTTTCAACTCCAACTTATACAAATTGAAATTCGCCAGTGCGTTTTTACCCTTTTTCCAAAAACATTTCGAATTATCATTTAGTCTTTCGACGACGGTAATTAACTCCATTTGACTACCTGTGTAATAATCCATAAATATTGGCTTAATCGCTGGAAATTTATTGGCCAATTCAGCGCTTTTACCTTAAATATGTATTATTATATTTAAAAATCATTAATTTAAAATAATGAGATTCTAATAAACCTTCAACATAAAGTCGGAATAAATATTCGTACAAAATGTGCAAATATTTTCTATATTTTTGGCATTCTTCTTTAAATTTCTTCATAATTTTATCACATTGCCAATTCTTTTGCATCAAATAAATTGTGCCAAGAAGGGATTCATATTTTTGTGTCAAATAATTTTTCATTTTCTTAGTTTTGTATAATCCAAAATAGATCATGTTTTCATCATCATCAAAAATATTTCCTTTTTCTTTAATCCGACATAAATAATTTGAATATTCTTGAGCCATTTGTAAAAATTTCTCGGAATTTGTCGCTAATCCTTTGACAAATTCCGAAAATAAAGCATTACTAGTCTAAATTTCAGAATTAATTTAATTAGCATTAAATAATAAGTCTCACCCAAATCCGCTCATCATCGAATACTGAATTAAAAATTATCAAATATTTATCTCTATTTATTTTCTCTGCTATACTCCACTCTATTGCCCTTTTTTCCGCTTTTTTGAGCATTTGCTCCAAATTTTCTTCAAATTTTTCCTCAAAATTTTGTAGTAAAATTATTCCATCCAAACTTTCATTTGTGTGCCAATCATTCGCTGTGTCAATTGCCAATTGCAAAATCATTTCATTAATTGTCAATTTTGGTTCATCATAATTCAATCGCTCCTCATTCAACAATTTTGGTTCAAAATTGTTATTGAAAAATTTGTTTAATTTATTTTCATATTTTAGTAACTTCTTAAACGGATTTAATTCAAAATAAAATTTCGAAATTCTGGCCAAACAATTCACCGCATAAATTATTGGTCCATTAATTTCAAATCCCTTTTTAAATACGAATTTTGGCTTCACTGTCTGAATTCCGGTGTATTCTCTGTACAAATATTTGTACAAAATGTCCAAATATTTTCGGTATTTTTGACATTCTGTCCGTTTATCTTCTTTAAATTTCTTCCAGTCACATTTCCAATTCATTTTCATATAATACACAATGCCAAGGTGTGCCTCGTATTTTTCCATTGAATATTCACTAAGTTTAATTTTCGGGTCTCCTTTCATAAATGAAATTAGCATTTTGTCATCAACCTAATTAAAATGGAATAGTAAAATTAATTTCCCTAATTAATTAACTCACCGATGGATTTGCATTTGAAAATGCATATAAAAAGTGATGAGCAATAATAATAAAAGAAATTGCAGAAATATAATAAAGCATTTTCTACAATTTTCAATTTTTCAAAAAATGAAAGTGAAGGAAAATGAAACAATAGAAGGGTCGAATAAAGAAACATTGAATTTGTGGACAATTTGCTGATTTATGGGCCAAATTTTGAAAATTTTAGTGGAACTTTGGGAGCCAACGGCGCCTATGGGCGATTCCATAAACGCAATATGTTAATTTTAAGATTAATTTTTTAATTAATTAAATAATTTAATATTAGTCTGATATTTTGTCACATTGCCAATTCATTTTTATAAAATACAAAATGCCAATGTAAGAATTATATTTTTCGTTTTTAAATTTACTGAATGGAAATTCTTGGGGTCCATTCACAAATGCAATTAGCATTTGTTGGCCTTTCATAAAAGCAATTAGCATTTTGTCGTCAGCCTAATTAAAGGGATTAAACTAATAATATTTTTAAAAAGTCAAACTCACCGATGGATTAGCATTTGAAAATGAAAACAAAAACGAAAATTAATATTACTAAGAAAAAAATTGTAGAAGCAGGGTTAAACAGATTCTATGTTTTTGTAATTGTTTAATAAATAATAATCAGCACAGATTTTTATAAGGGAATTTGACGAATAATTATTTCAAATTAATGTTAAATTTTAATCAATAATCTCAATGTTTGATTTCTTTAAAAAGATTTTCGTTAATTTTTATACAAAATTTTAATCAATTTTTGCGTTTTCCATTTATTTTAATTAATTTTGGCAATATATGATTTCTTAAAAAAGATTTTCGTTAATTTTTATACAAAATTTTAATCAATTTTTGCGTTTTCCATTTATTTTAATTAATTTTGGCAATATATGATTTCTTTAAAAAGATTTTCGTTAATTTTTATACAAAATTTTAATCAATTTTTGCGTTTTCCATTTATTTTAATTAATTTTGGCAATATATGATTTCTTTAAAAAGATTTTTGTTAATTTTTATATAAAATTTTAATCAATTTTTGCGTTTTCCATTTATTTTAATTAATTTTGGTAATATATGATTTCTTTAAAATGATTTTTGTTAATTTTTATGTAAAATTTTAATCAATTTTTGCGTTTTCCATTTATTTTAATTAATTTTGACAATATATGATTTCTTAAAAAAGATTTTCGTTAATTCGGTTTGGCATTTCGTAAATGACGGTTGCACATTTGATGAATATAAGCGTTTTTTCTTGTCATTCCTCCCACACAATGCCGTCCTGTGGACTATGGCACAATCGGTCCACTTCGGCGACGGCATTTTATTAACCTTTTGTGCTTTTACTGTCGGATTGTCCACTGTCCGATCGTCCACCTCTGTCGGATTGTCCTCACTGTCGAATTGTCCACTGTCGGAATGTCCACTGTCCGATTGTCCAGTCACGGGTAAAAACGGTCAAAAATTTGCCGGGCTGGGCAGGGTTAGCAGTTTTAAAAGCAAAAGGCTTCCGGGCCTAGTCTCTCAAAAATCTGTCCAACCGGGTTTTTCCAAAAAACTTCGGGCTGGTTTGCCTGGACCTGGTTAAAACCGGTACCGGGCTCACCCTAGTTCGGTCTCTAATATTTAAATATTTATTCAAAAAACAAAGCAACTTTATCTTTAAAAGCATATGATAGGAAAGATGAAATAATTAAAAAAGAAACCGAATTTAAATAGGGACAAACAAAAATTTAGGAAAACAAACAAAAAAATAGAAGCCGAAATCAGAACAACATAAAAACAAATAAAACCCCAGCCCAAATAATCGGTCGTCCACCGTATGACGACGATTACGATGCCAGATATAAGAAAGTTGGCAACATCATCAAAATAAACAAAATGATAGCAAGCCAGATAATTTCAGTGAGAAGCTTAGTTGTACGGTGTTGACCTCTATACACATACTGAATATCCACATTGCCTTCCTTTAAGTATTTAACGGAATCTTCAATTAAAAAGCCAGCGACGACTATGTAGGTAGTTGATGCAACAAAAAAGAAGAACTCAAATTTACCTGAAAATTTTCAAAAATACACCCCAAAGAAATGAAAAAATTTTGAAAAATTCATCTCCAAAATTTATTTATTTATTTTCTTGACAAGAATTTGTGATTTAAAAATTATTTATCTCAATACTGATTTGGTCTAATTTTTGTAAATTTTTTGAATACATTTTGTCGTTTTACACCCCCTAAAAAACAGGTTTCTTAGTGCCTATTTTCCATTTTTAGTGCCTATTTTTGGGGTTTTTTAGAGCCTAAAGCCTACCTATTTTGGCAGTTTTTAGAGCCTTAAAATCCCAGCCTTACATATAAATTCTTAAGGTTACTTTTTCATTTTGCCATAATTTATTTTCCTATAACAAAAATTAATTTGAAATTTACCTTTAATTATGGGAGCAGTTTTTTCAATTCCAATGATTAATTTGTCAAAAAATTCTTCAAAATTTGCTTTGTTTTCTTTGCTTAGAATTGAATCTTTTGCCATTTTTTCAACAATTGCCTTTTTGTCAATTCCTTTCTCATCAACTTGCACCTTTTTGACTAATTCGCGTACATTATCATCATCATTAGTTAACTTTCCATTTGGAAAATTGTCACAGAAATATTTGCGTAATTTTTGCAAATTTTCATCATTAATTTCCTCTTCAAATTCCCCATTACAAAACACGGCAAAAATATTTTGTTTGTTAAGCCATTCAAATGCCAAATTCTCATCAAAGCTTCCCGACTTTATTTCATGCATTAAATTCGGTGCCGAATTCACCAATTCTTTAAACATTTGAAGTTTTTCTAAAATACTTTTGTCATTGCTTCCTCCCGATGCTTCGCTGGTCATTAAAATAAAAATGAGAAAAATAAAAATGATTTTCATTGCCGCTTTCTTTTCTGAAAAATTATCAATTCAATTATAAAAAAAGAATGTTTATTTATCAGAATGCCTACCTAAGCGGCGCCATCGCTTTTATATGCATTTTTTGCTTTCAAAAATTAGCCATGAAAAATCGATGCCCAAAATTGGAAATTCAAAAAAGCATAAATTGTCCATTTTAATTTTATACAATCTAACTAAAGCAAAGAGAAAATGAGAAAATTAGCCATGAAAAATCGATGCCCAAAATGGGAAAAAATCATAAAAATGATAATAATAGTTGTATATTATTTAAATAATTATTGTAAATTATAAGTAGAGCTCGACTTTTGAGGCATATGTATTTTTTTTTTTTGCGCACTAGTTTCGACATATTAAGCATAAATAACGCTTTTTCCACTTGGTTTGAGGCTTATACGTTGACTTTTATTATGCCTTTTTTTGCCTTTTTCGGGATTTTCGTGCCTTAAATGCCTTTTTTGGCATTTTTTCCGAAAAAAATCGACTAAAAATGCAATAAAATCGGGAAAATACACCCCTAAGAAATTATCTGAAAATTTTTCAGAAAATACACCCCCTAAGAACTGAATTTTTTTTTTAAAATACACTCCTAAGAAATGAAAAATTTCCCAAAAATTCATTTCCAAAATAAATTATTATTTTCCTTGATAAAAATTCTAGGATTAAAATTTTCCTTATTCTAAGAAATATTTTAAGACTCATTTAATGACCATAAATGAATTTTTTGATTAGGATTTACGTGTTTTGCTCTCTAAAAAGCCTTAATAAAAAATTTTAAATGCCTTTCTATTATAGTGCGTTTTTGGCGATTTTTGGTGCCTTTTTAGTCGTGCTCTAATTATAAGTAATAAAATTAAGAATTAAATGATAAATTGTTTAGTGTCATCGTAAATCTTTTCAATTTTAGAAACTTTTATTTGAAATATTTAAATTCTTTTTAAATGAATCTTTTGCATTTCCATAACACCGATTTATATAATTAAATTTAATTATTTATCAATCACTGAATTTTTTTGAAACGCCCACACTGAGTTTTTTTTTTGGGTTGACCTAGCACCTATGGGTTTTTACGGACCCGTAGTCCGTGTCGGATCATTTCAGTCTGGCAATTTCAATCTGATTAACAGGATATGTACAAAATGCTAAAAAAAGTTTAACAGTTAAATTTTAAAACATTCTTAATAATTTGCTTAAAAATGCAGAAACAAAAGTGGAAAAATTGACTTGTACCAAGTGGACCCGTACCTTTGACCCAATTTTCAGAGTTTGACAACATTAATTACATGAGAATTACATTCGTTTTTTGTAATTAAGTATTTATAATTTTTATTTAGGTAGATTTTTCAAAATAAAACGATCAAGCTCAAAAACAGTATTTTTTTCTTATCAATCAGAGCGAGTTTCTAGCACATTAAAAAAAACATATTTTAGACATTTTGCTTCTAAAAAATTATCTTGTGGTTTGGTAGTTTTTGCACATATTTTGACATTTTTTGAAATTTCTTTTTTTTCAAACCTCGCTTTTTTGGCATTCAAATATTATGCAAATGTCCACAAATGTTCAAAATTTTAATTTTTTTTTGAATTTTTTGACATTTCAATGACTTTTCAACTTTTAAGACAAAATTTAAATTTTGCTAAGAAAATTTTGCTAACGAACTTAGAATGGGCAACGATTGGATGCGTAAACTGTGGATTAAAGTAGAGAACTGACGCAATCGTAGAGCGGAATTTTATCGGGATCTCGTGGGATTAAATTATCCGCAAAGAGCCTTTTTTAATTCACCAGGATTGCTTGGTATCGCATTTTGGAACGGGGTACCATACCGACTAGGGATCTCTACCGTTCGTTTTTTCCAAAATCTTTCGGATTGATCGGGATTTGTGTCGGGATTAAACTATCCGTTCGGGCAAACACATTTTGCTCCCGTTTCATTTGCTAATGAACTATTTTGGGCATAATGTGCACTTTTTTTAATTGTTTGTTGTTTATTTTTTAATTTTTTTATCTCTTTTGTGAATAAAACTATGAAAAAATAGTTGTCCTGAAATTACTTTTGGTGCATTTTATAAATATTATATATAATTTCCTGTTGTTCATTTGCTTCATCCAATTTCCGCCCATTTTTTCAAATGCTCCAATTTTTCTCTCAATTTTTCCATTTCCGGAATAAAATTTGCTGCCTTTTCTTCAAAATATGTCTTATTAAATTTGTTTTTCCATTCATTCCGTGCCTTTTCAATGTCTTCCCATTTTTGGCTTTCTCCAATTGTGTTCAGTTCACTTTCCAGCAAATTCCACTCAATCATTTTCAGATAATTCAAATTGGCATAATTCCATTCCGAGTTTTCGAGCATTTGTCCCAATTCGGCGAGTAAATGTCGAACAATTTGCATTATGACTAAGGAAATTATTTATCATATAAAAGTGGAAATTGAAAAGAAAGGCAAAGGGTATTCGGGAATAAGGAGTATCATTCAATGAATTTGGAATGATATTCAAGAAATGGGAGAAAATGAGATCAGAATTTTAGAAAAACTTATCAATCCAAAACCTAATTATTGAAGACTTTCTTTATTAAATAAGAAATCATTTTCTTAATATAAATATTTTTGGACAATTTGCCGGGAAAATCATTAGAAAAAACATTTTTAAAAAATATTTTTGAGATTTATTCATGGTTGTTAATGTTTATAAGATCGGTAATTTTGGTAAAATTTTAGTCAGTTTAGACCATGGAAGTACGCGAATTTTCAAAAAATAAATTCTTGGAGTTATATTTCTTAACAACTGGATACAGTATACGACAAATATTGTGGATTAGATTTGCGCCTCCTATTCTCTAGGAAAGAAAGGTTGGACATAGGGGAAGAAATTCCGATAAAATGTATCCGGGAAGGCCGAAGAAAATTAAAAATTTTGGCCAGCAAGCAAAACCTTCGTCGGTGAGGAATTTTGACAAAAAGTCGAGAAAAAAAAATTTAAAAAAATATTTTCTAAAATGGAAACTTTTCATTTTTTAAGTCTAATGAATTACCATATTTTGTGTTCAAATTGAGTGTTGTTGCTGTGGCGAAATTCACAATGTTCTCTCCAAAACATTTCATAGTTACGTCTTTTTTGCTAATTGAAAAAAATTTATAAATAAATTAAATTGGCCAAATTATAATAATTGACACATAACCATTTTGAACTATTAGAAATTATTTTAAATAAAATGCATAAATTTAATTAATAATAAAAGATAGAAATTAATTAAATAAATTCACCTCATTTTTGCGCATAGTTTCTGTTTCTTTTCAGCAAAACTTTCAATTTGCTTTTCAACCGATTCAAAATTCAACAAAAAATGCTTTTTCGTCCTCCTAATTGCTATTATTAAATCATCAACAAAATATGCCATAAAGCAAAATTCGTCGTCATTTTTAATTTTCAATTTTATCGTTTCTGTTGCGATAGAAAAATTGTCAATTTCTGATTTTGTCAAGAAATTGAAAACATCGATGAAAATGCCGGGGTCATCTGCTTGATTGAATAACAAAGTGTTGTCTCGGAAAGTGCCAATTTCGTCAAGAATTTTCACCATTTTTATGACATCATAAATTGTCGGCGAATGTTTGGACAACATTAGCAAAAAGACAAAATTTACTTTAAATAAAAAAGTTAAATACATAAAATTAGCAAAAATACCGTAGGAATTTTGCTGTATCAACTCATTTTCATTGCGCAAATAAACATGGTAAGGCAATTTCCATGTTGGCATATTTATATTGACCAAATTTTGTGAGACGTTAATTTTGAAGTAAAAATAACTGAAACAATTAATTAATTATTGCAAATTATTTCAAGCCTATTTTATTTTATCAGGTTTTAAATGATCAAAAATGCCGTTATGACAAATTATTAAAGATGGCAAAAATATGTACAAAAAATGGTCAGAATATGTACATTAATATGTAAAAAAAACCCAAAATATGTAAGA
The DNA here is from genome assembly GCA_023374025.1 of Heterodera schachtii. NCBI lineage: Eukaryota > Metazoa > Nematoda > Chromadorea > Rhabditida > Heteroderidae > Heterodera > Heterodera schachtii. The sequence continues at coordinate 997,731 of SIJG01000021.1, forward strand.
AAAATACAAAATATGTAAAGAAAATTTTTGAAATGTTTTTTCGAGAAAATTCTTCGTGAACGGTGAAATATGCATAAAATACCATAAAAATGACCTAAATAGGATTCGAATCATTTTGTATATTTAAAAATTAATTATTGATATATATTTGTTTCAAAAAATCCTGTTTTTAGGGGTACATTTCAAAAAAAAAATAATAATTTTTGAAAAAATTTTTTATAAATTTTTAAAAATTCTCAAAAAATTTAGGAAAAAATGCTAAAAAGTCAAAACATGTACCAATTTGTATAAAACTTGTGTAAATTTAGACCATGTAGAACCCAGAAAAAAAATTATTTACATAAAATTGCCAGCCCTATAAATTATTATTTTTTGCTACAGTATGAACCGGCTTTTGATTGATTCGACAGTACTTTGACCTACCATACTTGACCTACCATACCTATGCTTTGATGGGAGGCAATTTTTGTATGCAAATATAAATGTTTGCAAATATATTCCATTGACAATATGTTCATTTTTATTTTCGTCATGTTCCATTTGTGCACATAACCGAATTGCCAATGTGAGAAACAACTTCCAAAGTACGGTATTATACAGTCGCCAGCTTCGATACCGTAATTTTTCATTCTTTTTAAGCTTAATAATTTGTTTCAATGGTGCTGCAATGTTTTGTAATGCCTTCTCAAAGTCTATTTCTTCATCAATTCTATAGCTCAAACTCAAAGGCCTTAACAGAAAATTTAATTCAACTTTTGTTTTAATAATTTAAGGATATATTTAACAGATTTTGGTACGGAAACCCATAAATTGGAACTGGGAAGTTAGTCAAAAAATATTCAAATGGAAAATTTGTGACAGAAAATTATTCATAGCTTCGCCCAAAATGAACCAAATTTTAAAATTTGATATTAGCCTTAAATGTTTTCTGTTATCCTGAAAAATTTCAAAAATTTCGTTAATTTCCAAAAAATTATGACCTGAGAAACTCAAAAAACCAAAGTTTTCTTTTTGCACATTTTTGGTGAAATTTTTTGAAATCGACCCTCCACTCCGCCATGTCTCACTTTTGTTGGTTTATTAGTGTGTGTAATCGTTCAAAAATTTGTTCCACCATTGGCAAAGGCATCGTTAATAATTGATGCTTATCATCATAATTAACAACAAAATCGGGGTTTTGGTCGAGAGTCTCGAAAAGCATTTGACTGAATTTTGCGAAGGGTTCTCTATGAATTTTCAAATTCATTTTGTTGCCGTTTAATTTGCATTCGTCTTTTAATTGTCCATCGTATTCCTGAATTATTTGTTTAAAAAGTTTGGAAAGCTCATTCAGAGAATGCATTTGCTCAAGAATTGGCCTTTGTTCTTTGAATTCTTGCTCTTGCAAAAATTTGTTTAATTTTTTGCAATTTTCCTTGTCATTAATTGTTTTTAGGGTTTGTGCCAAAATTCTGAATTCATCCATTTTTATAATATTTGTGAGTGATCTCTTTTTGACGGTTGAATTCAATTCAAAAGTGACAATTTTGTTCATAACGCTAGCAAATTGGAGGACAGCTGTAAACAATAAAAAATAATATATAATATTAATAATTAAATTAATTCATTAATTAACAAATTACCTTTGCATTGATTTTCAATGCGTATCGCTCTGGCATAATTCCAAAGCGGTTCATTGAACAATTCCATTTCAATTTGATTACTCCTTAATTTTTTGTAGGGTTCGAGCCCCGCCCCCGTCACCCCCGCCCCCGCCGGGGGCGGGACAGGTTTTTTGGCCTCACCCCCGTCCCCGCCCCCGCGACTCAGACCCCCGCAACCCCCGCCCCCGTGACCTTCACCCCCGCGGGGGCGCGGGGGTGAAAAATACACCCCTAAGAATGGCATATTCGTGGAATTAAAGGCAAAAATTTATACAATTTTGAATTTTTTAACCTTCTTTTACAAATTTTTATGAAATAAAGTAAATTTGCTTATATTTTTGCAAAAAATTTGTGGTTTAGTGGTTAGTGCTTCAACATTAACAATACTTTTTGTTATGAGTTCGACACCGGTTGACGTTTTCTTTTGATAAAGTGAATTTTGCTTATATTTTATAAAATATTTGTAGTTTAGTGGTTAGTGCTTCAGCACTAATAGAATTCTTGGTTATGAGTTCAACACCGGTTGACGTTTTCCTTTAATTTATTTCTTTTTTTTTGATTAATACAGGGTTTCTTTATGTTCTTTATTTCTAAGAGATGTTCTGATTTGGGGGTAATGCCTTTTTTCATCTAAAAGAGGAAAATTTCTGAAAATTTTGGCAAAGTTCTAATTAAAAATTCAAAATTTTCCCGGCGGCGCCTATCGGCACCGCCGGACCTCTTTCCTCGCACATTCATCAAGTTTTTTGGAAAAAGGTGCCGGAAAATTTTTAAAAATCTGAGTTTTAATTTCCTTGAGTAAATCATGATAATTTTAATAAAGTTAAAAAAACGAAAATTTATAGAAAAATCTTAATTTTTTTGGTCGCCCCTCGGCACGCCGGCCCCAAAAAAAACCTTTTTTTCTTAAAAAATTACCTAAAAATCCCTAAATTTGGTTATTTTTAGTCAAAATCTGTGCAATTTATGTCAAAATAAATAGAATCAAGGCGATCAACGAATAAAGGAATGTGGAGCCAAAGAAATCATTCATAAAAAATAATTTTTTCTTGGAGCTAATTCAAAGCAAACCCCCGCCCCCGCCCCCGCGGGGGCCGAATTATCGTGCCCCCGTCCCCGCCCCCGCGACTATGACCCCCGCCAACCCCCGCCCCCGCGAAAAGCCACCACCGCCCCACGGGGCTCGAACCCTAATTTTTTGTTTTGTTTATGATTACAATGGTTCAAAGTTGTATGCACTAAAAAATGTCAAATTTGCGCATAAAATATGCACTATAAATCCCCCAAATATGCCCTAAAAACCCGAAAAATGTCCAAATATGCACAGAAAAATGTCTTAAAAACTGCCCAATGGCTTTTAACTAAAAAAAATACCCAAAATTTATTTAAAATTTAGAAGTGACTTTAAAAACACCAAAACAATGGCTAAGGAGCATTTTTAGACAATTGCAAAAGAATTTTGATTTTACATATTTTATATATACGATTTCGAATTTTTAATACAAAATTACACTTTTTACAGAACCAAAATTTTTTTTCAAAAAAGTTTTTACAAAAGGCTCAAAATATTCTCTTAGGGGGTTATTTCAATTTTTCTGCATTTTTCTTGTTAATTTCCAAAAAATGGCCGAAATCTGCTCTAAAAATGCAAAAATGGCAAAATATGCACTTATATGCATGAAAAAGCTTCACCAAATCAAAAAAATTTAACGTAGACATGCTATTATTGAACCACTTTCTTCTTATCAAATATGCATAATCATACCAGTTCGAACCCTAATCATTACAAAAAAAATAGTGCAAATTAATCATTATTATGGTGCTTAATCATTTTGTTAAAAGCATTAAATTGAGCCAAAACTGCCATTTTAATGTATTTTTATGCCATTATATTTCAATTAAAGCTGCATTTTTTGCCTGGCAGCAATGGTCCAATCTTTTACCTTTATTCGCACACATTATTTAGAAGAATGCCTTTTTTGTGATTTTAAAGTGCCAACCCACGTCATAAGGTGTGTTCATTACATCTTCATTAATGACTGTTAATTACCTCCATAACGGTGTGTTGTCGTGGTAATTAATTTTGTCTGTGAATGGCAATTTTTGGCATTCGACTTCCTTTACAGAGACATATTTTAAAATGTCTGGGAAACTGAACGCAACACGACCGTACAAAATGCGGCTAAAATTGACCAAAGCGCAGTGTAATTTGTAAATTTTGTCGCCCGTTTGAAATTGCCGCCAAAGGGACGAGAGGACAAAATGGTGCTTCAAAAATGTGTAAATTTGTGGTGGAAGCATTTCATCGTCATCACTATCATCATTAAAAGCATCACTTTTACTGTTGTAATGACTGATGTTTGATGAGGTCACGCTTGACTCATTAATGATTGTTCTCAGCAATTTATACACATCGTAATAAGTCAATGTGAAGTCGGAGAGTTTTAAGATGAATTTGAAATTTTCTAAGAACAATTTACACCCATATATTTATCACTGTCTTTGTGCTAATTTGATCCTACCAATATAATGGAGTTGTTCCGAATCGTAATTGGATGAGCCTTCGTGAATGGCTCCGTTCCATCGATGCCTTCCATCCGGATAAATTTTAATAATTTGAAATGGAAAAATCCTAAAATAGTGAAGGCTTTAATCAAAATCTCACAATGCCATCCATTGACATTGGATGTGGCTCATTTTAAATTTATTTGATTTTTGAATGTTTTAAATAGGCCATGAATTAGGGTTGTTTTAAAAGATTTCCAATAATTGAGGAAATTAAAAAAAACCCCTAATTAATTAGTGGGTTTCAAAGGGATTCGGTCCACAAATGAACAAACAAATGCTTACCCATGCAAATTTTCCCCATTTTGTCTTGACAAAATTTTGTAAGCAGTCAAAAGAATGTTCAATTGCCATTCTCCGATCCCCGCGTAATTTGGGTCTGTGTAATAAAAGTCATAACTGAAAAATGAATTTATTTTAAAATAGGAATTGAGTTTTTAAAATTCAAGGATAAAATTGGAGATTAAGTTTAGAAACTTAAGATTTTAGATTAAAATTTTATGTAAAAATAATTAGTCTTTGTTTTATAAAAAATTACAGAAACAAAACTTCGAATTTTCTTTAAATCTATAAATTCTTTTTAGAATTTTGGAGAGGAAAATAAAGCAAAGAAATTTTAAATTTTTTCAATATTTTAATTCAGTTTAAAAAATGACAGTAAAGTAAACAATTTGTAAATTAAAAAAAATTCTTCATAATTTTTAAATTTCTTCTTTGAGTTATATGCTTTTTTGTGGAATTAAGCCTTGGGCCAGGCCGACTTTTAATAAACAATTTATATGAAAAAATTAAAAAAAACTAAAAAAATAAATAAAAAATCCCATCTAATTTTTAATTTAAATACATATATTTTTTAAAACTGACGCTATAGAAAGCAGAATCCGAGTGGCAAAAGAGAAGACCAATTGCATAATTTGATTCACCACCGTTTTGCAGATTGGTTTTTCGGGGCAAAATACATTATTATTAAATTGGATGATGATTTGATTCATCAACTTTTTATCATAACGCAAACATCCAATGAAATCCAAATGGGAGCTCGGCGGATCGACGTCTTTCAAATGGAAATGGGGGCACTAAAATTTTAACAACAAATTAAGTAAATCAACGGAAAACAAAATTGACTAATTAGCTAATCATATCCAAGGGACACCGAATATTTAAAATAATTTTCCTTTTTTTGTAATTAATGCACTATTTTTTTTAGGTTGTTGTTGTTAAGCAAGTTTCCGTGTTATTAGCAACTATTTTCTAAGTTTTTACTTTTAGCACCTAAAACCTTAAATTTTTCAAAAATAAATTGTTTTCAACTATAAATTTATTTATTTCCTTTCTCGAGAAGAATTTTTAATTTTAAAAATATGTGTCTCAATATTGAACTGGTATAATTGATATCATACAGTACATTTTGACTATTGCCGTCCCCGTTCCGTCCTTTACTGGCGGTGTCATTGACCACTCGTAAACTGGCGATTTCCGACGCAAATTTTACAAATGTCAAATTGAACATAATTTCTTTAAGCCGGGAATAGCCGGGCTCGGGTTGGAAATGCATGTACAAATTGTTGATCAATTTGGCCACATTGTTCGGTGAATTTGAATGCTGATCCCATTCGTACCCAATTGGCGAGGCACAAACGTCGCGATTTCCAATAAAATTTAAAGAAATGAAAACAAAAATTGACAGAATTTCTTTTTGCAATTTAATATTCATTGTATTTTAATCGAAATTATTATTTTTTTCAATTTTATGAGCTTATGTGATGTAATGCCACTAGATAATTTTGCGTTGTCATTTTTTGGCTTAAATGCCAACATCCAAAACAAACTGAAATAGTGAAGAGAAATGGGATAGAGAAGAAAAGCTTTCCCGAGTTGGTGATAAAAGTCCACGCCTACGGATCACGCGCGGGTGCTATGTGGTTATTTAAAAACATCATTATGAAAAATTTAGACGAAAAATTTTTTTATAATTTTGTTAAAATTCAAATAAATTTTTAATTATTAATATTATTTGATAGCCCTAAGTGTACTCTATTTTTCTGCAAAATTTAAAAAAAAAAACAATTTGATAAACTTTGAAAAAAAATTATGGCCAAAAAGATCATAAGATTTTTTGAGTTCCTCTAGTCATAAGTTTTTTGAAAATTAAAGAAATTTTTTCGAAATTTTGCAGATTGATAGAGAAAACTTAGGGCTATGAATAACAAAAATTTGTTTGCTATTGAGCAAATTTATAAATAATTTTTCATCAAAAATTTTCATAATGTAACAAAAATTTGTTTGCTATTGAGCAAATTTATAAATAATTTTTCATCAAAAATTTTTATAATGATGTTTTTAGGTGCTAGGTCGTTCCACAAAAAAGCTCAGTGATTGATAAAATAAAATAATAAATTTAATTATTGGATTGACAAAATCCACGTATGAAATCAATAACCATCAATACATATAATTTTGGGCTACCACTGAAAATGTAAAATTAATACGATGAATTTTTTATATGTTTAATACAATTATAATTTATTATAATTTAGAAAAATGAATAAGATTTTTATTTTTATTTTTTTCTTATTTCTATTTGAGTATTCGACCGCTACTAATTCCGGTTTTGAAGACTTTATAAAAAATCACAAAGCTATAGAAAACTTGTCAAAAGCTATCAAAATAAAGAAATTAAAACATTAAAAAAACTTCATGAACAAATGCAATAAAAGGTGTTTCGCTATTTAGGAAAAAAAAATTATAAAATTTTTACATGAAATGCAAAGAAAATTAGCACCTTATCAATTGTCTTCAATTAATTTGTGAATTTTTCTTTTTTAGTTATTTAATAAAAATTATATATTCTTTTTTATAACACATGCAATAGAAATTAATTCAAAATTACATTTACAGTTCAAAATTAATATTTTAAATTAAATTTTTATTTTATCAATCTGCTGAACGGAAGGATAATTAAGTTTATTCTTGACTCTGGGCGCCAGAGATTAAACCATCGCTGAGGAAGCGCCGAAAAATATGAATTCTGCACGTTCAAACAATGGATGCTTTTCAACTGTTGAATGGCATTAAAGCAGGGTGCGGATCTGTTCTGATTTATCAGAAATGTTCTGATTTGGAGGGTCCAAATCTGAGAAAATAAAAATGTTCTGATTTATCAGAAATGTTCTGATTTCGGGATAGCGACCAAATTTTGTTCTGATTTCGTAAAATTCTTCAAAAATTGGTAATTTTATGGCGTAATGTCACTCAGATTCCAAAAAAATTTTCCACGGCGGTGCCTGTCGGCACCGCCGGACCCTAAAAATCCTTTGTTTTCTTAAAAATTGGCTTGAAAATCACAAAATTTGGACAATTTTTGGACAAAATCTGTTAAAAAAATATACTCAAATTTTCAAAATTTTTTCCGGCGGCGCCTATCGGCACCGCCGGACCCTCCCCCTCGCCCATTTCCCAAAAGTTTTTTGGAAAAATGTGCCGCAAGAAAATTGTTAATATTTTGATTTTTTGATCCCGAATGTGCTAAAATTTATGATTTGCTAATTTTCTCCCACAAAATTGTTAAAAACGATAATGGGAGACGAAAAATATAATATTTGATATATTTTTGATCGAAAAATTGTAAAAAATACTGATTTGAAGCAATTTTGCAAAATGTTCTGATTTTTTACCCCAAAATCTGATTTTTTGGGCTCGATGTTCTGATTTTGAAAAATTTTCGATCCGCACCCTGCATTAAAGCCAAAATCAATCCTCCAATCAATCTATGCAGCTCAGGGAATGAATCTAGAGGCAAAACAAAACGCCAATGGAACCCTAAAAACCGTACCAGATGTTTTCGACAGTGATTGGTTTCGACAGTAGTTGATTTCGACAGTACTTTTAAATTACATAATTTATTGTACATATGTATGAATTAATATTATTATACAACCTTCATAATAAAATTTCTAATTGAAATAAATAATAAATAAGACTTGCATGATTATTTTTATCAAAAGATTTATCGTTTTCACTTTTTCTATACAAAAATCTCCTGTTGGACTGTAGTCAAAAACAAATTTCTTATATAAGATTCTCGAATCGTGTGGTAAAATCTGCTAAATAATGGGTTTGAATGCCAATATGCAAATCTGCTTCTTTATCAGAATTCGAAAATCGCAAACCCCTCTTCAATGTATAAGAGTCTGTGCTTATCTTTTAAGTTTCAAAATTAACGAGACGTATACCATTTAGAAAAAGTTTTTAAAAAAATAATCTTTACTGTCGAAATCAATCACTGTCGAAAACTAACAGCACCAAAAAAAACAAATCGACATGCGAAAGAAGGAGAATGTCAACCGGGGGGCGGAAGTTTGGGCACTAAATTAAGGATTTAAAAAATAAAAATATTTTTATTTGTCTATAAATTTCAATCATCTAATTTAAAAGCAAAGTAAATTTAATCATGTTACGAATATAATGTTTTGTTAACAAATATTCACTCGATTAAGCATGCTTATTTTGCTAAACTCATTGCCATTCATTCTATATCAATGCCATACATATGTATTATTTATAACTTGTAACATTACAAGGCTCGGTCTGTTCAAGACTTAAAATTTTATGAGTTTTAACAAAATTAGACGGGTTCTTGTTATTTCGGTCCCAACTAAGCCGATACTCAGGTATAAGTCCAAACAGAAACTAGTACACGTTTAACTCTACGTTTAAACAACAGTAAGAATTGACTAAATAATAAGATTGTCAGGTTTCCATACATAATTTTTTAATTTTCAAGAACACCGCCGAAATTTTTGAGCATAAGGGTTGTTAAAATTTCTAAAATTTATTGATTTATATAACATTTTTTATATTTATATTGTTTTATTTTTTTAAATCACTTACTCTGGTGCCCAAACTTCATGTCGCCTGTCAACCGAGCTAATTTAAAAAGTGATCCGCCTCATTTCAGTACCAGCATTATTGGGCTTTAACTTCTGATAAACCGAAACTAGTACTTTGAGGTCCATTTATTGGAAAAATTTCTTCAGCAATTTTTTTTTTATTAGAAGGGCTCCTTGAATTAATCAGCCCATTTAACGCTCTAAAGACAAACAAATGTTCTCGGGAATACTTTAATAAAAAAAATTCAAAAATAACAAATGTTCAGAATTAACACCAATTTGGGTTTTGAAATGCTATATAAATTTTTAACATTTGCAATTTCTTTGCCATTTATTTTTTTGGTTTTTTCTTTTTATTTTCCAATAAATTTTTATTTTTTCCTCTCCGTGAATTTACAGAGAATGCCAAATTCTTTCAACCATTTTCTTAATTACTGTTTGATTAATTCCGACTTTTTTGCAAATTTCGACATACATATTGTTGGTTCCATTATTTTTTTTTTTCAATTTATAAAATAATCAGAATAATTCCGCATATTTCACTTTGCTGTCACATTCGAATTCACGATAACTTGGTGCTAAAATACGGCCCAACTCCCGGCGAATTGTTACTTCGGCCCAGCGCTTTTTTGTAGGCAGTCCGATAATCGTTACTGTAAAATATTTATAAATCATTTTTAAACAAATTCCAATTAATTTCATTTTTTGCCTGTTCAGCAAAAGGATGGGCGCTGCACTGGCGGTCGCCAAAATTGGAAGACAAGTGATAACTAGGGCGAGGATTTTTAGTGGCAAAAAACCCCAAAATAATTAACTAAATAGTGACAAAAAAATGCCAAAATAGTTGCAAAAATAGTGGCGAAAAAGTTCTAAATTTAGTGGTGTAATTTTTTAAATAGCTGTTTTTAATTTGAAAATAATTTAAAATTGAGGCAAACAATTTTATTCACTGATTGCAATTACAAAATATTTTCTTAGCAAATATTGAACAAGGAAAAAATAGTTGGGGGAAGAATTTTTGTGAAATTTTTCCCATTCTTAGGGGGTGTATTTTTGAAAATTTTTAGGTCGATTCTTAGGGGTGTATTTTTTGAATTTTTTAGGTCGATTTTTGGGGTGTATTTTTGTTTTTATTCCATTTTTTGGGAAATTTACCAAAAAAATGCCAAAATAGTGGCAAAAATAGTGACGAAACGCCAAAATAGTGGCAAAAAATTATTTTAATGGCCAACTTCCAATATAATTTTTTTTAGTGGCGAAGCTCCAAAATAGTGATTCCTAGTGATGAATAGTGGCGTTAAAACGAAGAATTTCCGAGCTAAAAATGTGTTTTTCGTGCATTTCTCGTCGTAACTAAGCCGCAGAAAAAATAGTTAAAAAACTAGGAATCCTCGCCCTAGTGATAACACCAATTAGCCAATAAGTGATGTTGGTAATAAGACGGTTCTGAGTGTCCGTATCAGAAAGGAGTTTATTGATGATCAGAGTGGTGTTATCTTTGAAAAAGGTGGTGATCAGATTGCGGGAAGCCGAACTGATCAGCCAGCCGATCAGCAAGACGAACAGCAGCAGAAACACCGAGCGCAACATTTTGCGCATTGACCGATCAGCTGCCGCTAAAATGTTGGAATTAAAAAGAAAATTTAAAACGCAAATTATTGGCGACATTTTGCAGCCGATTGTTGCGTTTGAGTTGATCCTTTGTTTGTTTGATGACGCCATAAAATAAGGCACCAAAAATTGCTGCATAATTTAAGGTGCACAACAAAAGGATTGCATAAGAAGCAACAGTATTCAATACGTCAGAATAAAGCCCACTGTTACAGTACACCGAACTAAATTTGTGATAAAGGAGAGAATATTAGCAATTTTTCCTGTTATTAATTATTGTACAATTAATTTGCCATTGATCAAACGACACCCTTTTATATGGAATGTTGATAATTGTCCACACATTGAACACCTTTAAATGCATTAAAATGCCAAAATTGAGCACATCGCCACTGACACTATTGAACACGAACGAATCGTCGATTTTTTGTTCCAATACATTCGAAAAACAAAATATAATTTATAATTATAATTTGTTTGAATTAAATTTGGCACTCACTTGATTGGGTACATTATGATCAACATGCGTTCGAGTGAGATCAGATACATTGCCAACATTGAGGCGTAAGATGCTACAGTGGCTGCCATTAGGGTGGACAGGCAGAAACGGTAATCAATGGTACTGTATTGGAAAATGACGGCGATTATATTCACGCCGAACGGCGCGACCACAAAAAGTTGGCACAGAGAATCAAAGGCGATCAGCCAATTACACACTTTGTGTTCAGTCCTTAGAGCAAAATTAAATTTTAATTGTAAATTATTAATAAAATTTACACATTTTTGTACATGTGACCCAAATGAGTGACAAATTTAAAAGAAACGAAATCGGAGTGAAAATATTTGGGAACACAATCCAAACAAGAACCGTTGAAACACAATTCAACTTGTCTGAGGACATGAGCACAGTGTCACGGTACCAATCGGACTTAAATTGCCAAATTTTAAAATGAAAAGTTGTCATTAAAACAGGGCTTCCATTTGTTCTGTTTTACCAGAAATGTTCTGATTTCATGATTTTTAAATTTTATGGCATAATGTCTTTATTTAATCAAGAAAATTTAAAGTGACGCAAAATTTGTTCATTTTTTTGGACAAACCTGTTGAAAAACTAGCCAAAATTTGAAGAATTTGCGGCGACGCCTGTCGGCGCCGCGGACTCTAAAAATTCTTTAATTAAAAAAACATTTCTCAGAATCTTAAAATTTAGACAATTTTTTCGACAAAATCTGTTAACAAATTGCAATAAAGTTAAAAAAATTTTCCCCGCCCCGGGCACGCGTCCTCCCCTCCCCTCCTCTCCTCCAATCGCCAAAAATTTTTTTGGAGAAAAGGACCGCAAAAAAATTCTTAAAAATTTGATTTTTTTAAGCAAGATTGCACTTAACTATTTGCTTATTTCCCTCCAAAATTGTTAAAATCGATAATGGGAGGCGAAAAAATATAATATTTGATATTTTTTGATCAAATAAATTGTAAATATAACTGTTTTGAAGCAATTTCGCGAAGTGCTCTGATTTTCGACCACAAAATCTGATTTTTTGTGCCCGTTGTTCTGATTTTGAAAAATTTTCGATGGAAGCCCTGCATTAAAATAACCAATTTTTACCGCAATTTGCACAACTTTGAACTGATATGCGCATTTTGCGACAATTAATTGATGAATCATTGAACTGGAAAAGGAAAAGCCATTCAAAAACTGTCAAATTTTTTGATGCCTCCAAAGCTGCAAATTTTCCCGTCAGATTATCAACATCACTTTTTGTTGTCTTGGTGATGTTCAAATAGTCGCAAATGTTGTTGTCGGCATCATCCATGGCGATTTTATCGAAATAATCGAAATGACAAATTTTAAAATTTGGAATTTCGGTTGAAAAATCAAATTCTTTTTTCAAATTCTCTCATTTTTAAACTCTATTTTCTGAGAAGAAATATTCGTCTGCTGTTTACTATTACAATTTATTAACTTTCGGTGCGTTGCATTCGTTTCAGTTTTTTCTTTTGTTCACAAATGAAAAATTGTCCTTAACGCAATTTAAACAAAAAATCGCGTGCCATTTAACAAAATTTAATTGTTTAATCAAATTCACACCCTTTTAATTGCGCGTTCTTACAGTAAACGAAAAGCGCCTTTTTTCATCCGAATTCTATTAGAAAAAATCGGATGTGAAATTTTTAAAACCTTTTAATTATATTTTTTTAAATATTCAAAAAGAATAGAACCAAAATTATATGGATTTGTCAGTAAATTGAAGTTAGTCAAACAATAATTAGAAAATGGGTAGAAACAATTTGGCATTCTCTGTAAATTTACGGAGAAAGAAAAAATGAAAATTTATTGGAAAATAGAAAGAAAAAACCTAAAAATAAGTGGTAATGAAATTGGAAAAGTGTTGAAAATTGAAATAATAATCTTTCATAATGGAAGAAACAATTTGGAGATGAATTGTTCTAAGAACATAAGAAGAAAATGATTAGAGCTTTTACATGAGAAGCTAGCTATTGATTTTAATTATTTCAGATGGGGTCTGTTGCATTATATGTTAAATAAGCTAGGCATTAGGCCGCTTTATAATACAATGGGATTCATGGACAGTAAGCCGGTTTAATACCGGAAAACTCGTTTCGGCCATTTTGAACCAAACCGGTTCAAGAATTTTTTTCAAGGCAATTTTCAAGGTTGGCCAAAATCTTTTATTGCTATTTTTTAGATGACATTTCAAGCTATTAATGTGAACAAAAACAGATTTTTCTGAAACAGACAACCCAATTTATCCATCGATTCCTATAAAAACGGACAAGGACTTATGCACCAACCCAATAAAAAAATTTTATATTACACACAATTACTTAAAATAAATAAAAGAAACTTTCCGATGGATTCGCATTTTAATTGGAAATGAGAAAATATGGTATAATAAGATAAAAGAAAAAAAAACAGAAAGAGGGGAAAGCATTTTTCTTCAATATTTTCGAAATGAATAAAATAATTTTTAGGTTAATTTTTTTCTCACTAATTACTTTTTTATGATTTTTATTATTTTATTTGTTCTCATTAATTCTTATTATGATATTAAACTAATATTTGTTTTGCTTTTACTTTATTACTCTTTTTGGTAAATTAATCTTATTCAAAAAATAGAAATATTGCTAAAAGATATAGAGCTAAATGGAAAATTTAAATTTAAAAATATTTATTCATTAATTATCGAATAAAAATATAGATAAATATTTTAATTAAAACAAGTAAATTGGTAAACAAAATCATTATGGCACAATTTACAAAATAAAACATTTTGGCGACATGATTTCGGTCGGTGGCGGGAATATAAAATTAGTATATGTCAGCATACGAAAAGGCAGACAATGCATATATATGCGGATTGGTATATGCTACGTATGGCATATATATGACCCGAATATACGCGTATGCGGGAAGAGGGATATGCTATGGTCATAAAAATATAAAGATTACGTTTTGTAAAAAGTTTATTTATATGCCCACGGAATGAATATGCGTTTATGTATGGGATACGGCTAAATAAAAAATACAGTAAGATTTTTATCTGTAATAAATATTTTTTCGATTATATTAATTTGAATATATAAATAAAATCATGCCATGGGCATGTGTCTGATATGGATAAAATTTGACGACAATATAACATGAAAAATAGTAAATTCTGCATATTAAGTAATACACAGATTTAAAAAGTGAAAATAAAAAATCCCGAAAATTAATTAGGCAAATAATAATAATAATAAATTATTATTATTGTAAAGAGTCAATTGTCACATTGAAAATTATGGCAAGCAATAAGTCATCTATTTGTAATTGGATTAAATGATATGCTGCTGTTGAGCTGATGAGTGTGGAGGGTGCCCGTTAGTGTAAGCTGAAATCAGATTAATAATTAAATTTAAGAATCTAAATGCTTACTGTATTACCATACAAATAATATTTAATTTAAAATTATATAAATAAAAAATTCTTTATTAATTATAAAAAAAATTAAATTTTAATTTTATTATTAATTAATTTTAAAATTAAATAATTGTCCTTACTGTTGCCGTTGTTTGGCGAGCACTGACTGCTTACAGTACTCATCATCATTACAGTAGTGCACGAGTCCACCGTGTCCGAATGGGTGGGCGAAAGTGACGAAATTGCCTTTGGCTGTTTCAGCATGTCGCGGAACAAACTGACGATGAGATGGTAAAGCCAAAGCTGAATTTGAAAGTTGAATTAGAATTTAAATCAAATTTAAATAATTACGAAAGCTTTAAAAGAAAAAAGGTCATAATTTTAGATTTTTTTAAATTTATAGATTTTTTTTTTCGAAAAATTTCATTGGCGATGTCTATATATGCTTAATTTCTGATCAGATATGAATATAATTTTAAATAAAATTTGAATTTTTAATTAATAATTGCCTGAATGACAAAAATGATTGCACTGAAAATGATCATCAGCAGGACAATTGTGTTGAATTCGTCAACAGCAAAATTGCCTCTGACCGGTGAACGGTCTTTAGCTGTAAGAAGTCCTAAAAAGTTAATTAGGGACAACAATTATACGGACGGACTAATTATTTTTAAATGTAAGAAATAATTAGTTTAAGAATCCCTTAAAATGGTTTTAAAAAATTGTTATAAAAAATAGGTGGACAGAAATTTGCATATTTAACGTACATCCAAAATATAGAGGGATACCCACGGGTTTGGGTCACTTTGGCGCGGGCCATTTTGGCGCCCCGAACTTTAAAGTGTTATGACTTTTTTCTTATCCAACCAAATAAAATAATTTTGATACCATTAAATAGGCCTAAGTGTTCTTTATTAGCTTGCAAAATATTAGAAAAAATAAATTCGGTTTGACAAAAGATATAGCGTGCAGAGCCAAAATGGCCAGAAAAAGTCTGTTTTTGAGGTTTTTTGGCCATAACTTCTTTGTGTATCAATTTAATTTTTGAAATTTTGCAGGCTATTAGGGACTATCAAGCGCTTTAAAATGATATCAAGCTTATTTAATTTGAATGAGAAATAAAAATGTTATAGCGTTTGGCGCCAAAGTGGCCGGTTCCCATCCCACCCATTGTCACTTAAATAAATTCCCCATTTTGAGTGGGAGGGGGTGAAAAATAAAGCCCCCTTTGGGGGCTCCGTTTTAGGAATTACGGGTAAATAAAATTTGTGTCAAATGTTAATTTGCGCTTGAAATCCATTTTTAGGAAATCCTGAATGAAATTGTCAAAAAACTTTTCGATATTTAACCCCCCTCCCCAGCCCTCCGAAATTTATTCTTCCAATCATATCTTAAAAATGAATTTTATCAATTAATTATTTATTTAAACAATGACTCACCCTGATATCCTTTCTCCGAATTTTCATAGACAATGGCACTGATACGAATTTTGAAGCCGCCAAACCACCAGGAAAACAAATAGCCAATGAGCACCAATGAAGCGATCATAAAGGCAAACTGAACCATGGGAAAGGGTAATAAAAATTTAAATTTTTATTTGGAAAAGTAAATAATGTTCAAAAACGGGTGCCAATTCGTGCCCTAAATCCCATTTTTCGGCAAAAATTGACAATAACTTTGCACAAAAATAAACAAATTCCAAATTAAAGAAGGCATCATTCAGTAGCTCTACGAATTATTTTCTATAATTGTGAAAAATTTAAAAAAAAATTCCTAGCTCTAAATTGCAAAATTTAGTAATTTTTTGGAAAAATATGCTAACAAATGACAACTAAATTTTCAAAATTTTTCTCGGCGGCGCCTAATGGCACTACCATGACTTCCTTTTCCTCAAAAGTTTTTTTTAATGCGCCGCAAAAAAATGGTGCGAAAACAAAACCGTGCCCCTCCCCCCGTCTAAACGCTGGGACTGTCTCTGCCCCTCTTTCCAACCACATTTTCGGTTCAGCATACTGTATGCAAAAAGCCAATTTCACAACAAAAAAATTAAAGAAATAATTGCCAATTACTCAAAAAACATACCTCCTAAAAATTTTAAAAAATCCCTAGCTCCAAATTGCAAAATTAATAATTTTTTGGAAAAATCTGCTAACAAATAAGAACTAAATTTTTAAAATTTTTCACAGCTGCGCCTAACGCACCACGTGCCCTCCTGTTCCTCAAAAGTTTTTTTTTTTTTTAGAAAATGCGCTGCAAAAAATTTCGGTTCAGCTACTTAATGCAAATGAGCCAATTTCACCACAAAAAAAAAAAAAATTAAAAAATTGCCAATTGCATAAAAAATTAATTAATCAAAAAAACACCTCCTAAATCGGATTTTAAAGAACAAAAATACACCCTATAAAAATCATAAAAATCGAGTTTTTGAATTCAGCCCCCCCCCCGAAGCCAAGGGTATGGCTACGAATGCCCTTGATTGACATCATTAAGCCACCTGCATTAAAATGTGTGGCACCAGCAAATACGGAGATCGAAATTGGACACCCGAAACAAGAAGCATTGCAGCTGCAATGGCCAAAATCAGCGAAATGATTGTGAGAAGGATGGACAGGGTGGAAGCGGATTTAGGCCAAAGGTCGTCGGCGGTGCCGAAAAGGTCAACAAGAGAAACAATCAGCTGCAAAATGTGTGAAGGGGATTTGATTAAAATTGCAAAAAAAAAATGGATTAAATTTGATCAGACATAGAAAAGTGATAAATTAAGCTGATCCGTAAAATAATTTTGATCACTGTTGAATTATTAATAATAATGACCTCTGTGACTATCACAGCAGCACCTAACTAGAAAAGTTTTAGAGGGGGGGGGGGCTTTTAAAACAATTTTCTCAGCATAAATTTCCAAAATTTTAATTGTTGTGAGCGAAAATTTTTTTAGCAATTTAAATGACTTCTTCCTGTCCTGGATTAGGATAATACATGTCTGATCAGAGATATGTTTTGTCCAATCTCTGGTGATATTGCTAAAAGCGGAGCAGCTCGTTCCCACCCCCCTGGGCTCCAAATTTTTTTTTTTTTGCTAAAAATGAATTTTTTTTTTGTTTTCTAGCCTTCATAAAGGATTTTTCTAGTAAATTTTCGCTTGTTTGTTTTTTAAAAACTTCGTATTGACCGACGAATTTCGGAAACTTTTAATTGTGACTACTTTGCATTTATTTATAATTATTATAAGTTAAATTAAAAATTGATATATAGTCAATTGTTTGTTGGCCCACCTGAGTGGCGAAAAAGATGAATTCCATGACACCCAATACAATGGCCACGTGCCTAATCTGCACAAGGCCACAACAGCACCGGGGTTCTGACAATTTTGCATCAACAATATCGCGCGTGCCAATAATCCCTTTTTTACGCGATGTCTTAAAAATAATATTTATTTTATAAATGGCAGATTTTTAATAAAAATTTTAAACATCCGAAAGACCCATTATTAATTTTAAAATTTATTTAATTTTATAATGCTTTTTTGGCCCATTCAGTAATTATTTTGACAGAAAAATGTTTTCACTTTGAAAAAGTTAATAATTTAAAAAAATGCCAAATTTTTCACTTAATTTTTCATTTGGGGGGTAAAATTGGACAATAAAAATTAATTTTGAAAAATTTATTAATTTGTAATGCCTTTTTGGCCTATTCATAGAATATTTTTGGAATGATCATTTATGAAAAAAAAATTAATTAATTTAAAAAAATGACAAATTTCTCAATTAATTTTTCATTTTTTTGGGTGGTGAAATGGATCAAAATTTAGTCCCTTTTTTGAATTATTAATTACATGAACATATTGTATATAAGTGGGAAAATAATAAATAATTAATACAAATTATTTTTTAAATTATTTTAAATTATTCCTCAATCTCACCGGTGCCATTTTCGCCTGTTGGTCAATGGTTGGCATTGCGAGTGCCGTGTTCGCTGCTGCTGATCGGTTGTGGCTGATCGGTGCGCAACCGTTGCCGTTGCTGCTGCCGTTGTTGCCATTGCCATTTGTGGCGACGACAACATTGGCATTGTGCCCGTTTTGAATTCGGTCGTTGTGCTGCTGATGACGATGAGCAATTATGGAAGGCGCAGTTGGCATTGAGCACTGACAAAAAATAAATAAAATGTTTATTTAACAATTTAATTTTTTTTTAATAAATTATTTATTTTAAAAAATGGACAGGAAATTAATAGGTGTAAATTATTCATTTTTTAAAATTTTGAATAGAATTTTTAATGAAAAAAGCAAATTTATAAATTAAAATTATGCAATAAATAAAATTAAAGATTATTGATTAATTTATCATTCAAAAAATGAAGAATTTTTATTTTTTGAACCTTATTTATGAAGAAAAGGGGAAATAAATTGGAAATTTAAATGTTAAAAGTTTAACTTTTTATTTTTTGGAAGTTAACCAATGAACGACTTAATGCAAAACTTTTGTTCAGAGTCGGAGAAAAAAACATAAATCAGAGAGGAAAAAATTACGGGGAAGAATCGATAAATAAATGAATAAATGGGATTAATACAACGGATAAATGCTGAGGATTTGCTTTAATCGATGTTCACTTTTGGGGTTGGAAATTGGAACATCCTTTTTGAGTAAAAAATAAAAAAATAAATAAAAATATAAAAATTTGTTTTCGAAATTACAAAATTTTAGCAATTTTAATTTGGATAAGAAAAAAATAACAAAAAGAAGGTCCCTTTTTGTTATTTAATTGCTTATTTTTTACAAAAAGCCAAAAATAATATTTAAAAATTCTAACGAAAATTTTTAGAAGAATTTAAAAAATTTTTCCCAGGCAAAGGAATTACTTTAGAAATTAATTATTAACCCTCTTTTATTTGGACATTTTCTTTAAATTTCCTCTATCCCCAAAATCCGCTACCCGTTTTAGCTCCCAAAAAGGGCTGAAAGGCCAAATATACATTAAGCATGCTTCATCTCCCTAGCCCCCTTTTGGCCCCTGATTTTTTATGGTTTTGTGTGTTAATTTTTTCTTAATTTGCTTTATCCGCTTTAGCCCCCGGCCCTATTTAATCCGCTTTATCCGCCCCACTTGAGGCGCCCCATTAATGGAGTTTCTCATTCATCGACGGATTTGCGCGCATCTTTCCCCCCCCCCCCACCCCCCCGCCCAATAATTTTTTTGTTGCGCATTTTTCCTGCGAATAATACGCCGCGCATAATTTGATTATGTGTTTGGTTGTGTGAATGAGGTGAGGTGTGCACATAAGCAGCAGCAGAAGAAGCAGAAGAAGAAGCAAAAGTGATTGAAGGAGGAAAGAAAAAGAAAAGAAAAATTTTATAGCCGAAAAATTGGGCAATTAATCCATTTGAAAAAAATGTTTTGAAATTTATCCGAGGGCAGGGATCAAAAAAAACAATTTTCATATAATTTTATTAATTAAAAATCCAGATAAAAATTTAACTGTTCATATAAAAATATTCTATTGTTGGTTGGTTGCCTCTCGTATTAAATTGGCATTTGTGAGGGGTTAAGCAAATTTAAATGCTCAAAAATTTTAACTGAAAAAAACATATACAATTCACTCACGGCAATGGTGCAGTTTTGTGGTTTTTGCGAACAAATAAAATTTACTGTAAGAAGCACTTTTTCTAGGGTAGAAAAATGGGCTAATAGTGAATCTTAGTTCTCGGGTTTTATATATATCATTTTGGTTTTATAGTGTTTTTTTTATCAAGTATTCAATTTTTCAACAAATTCTCAAATTAAAAAAAGTTTTCGCAGAAACCACAAAACTGCACCATTGCCTTCCTTATTCAACAGATTAGCAGCTGTGGTTTTTTGGGGGTCGGCTTAACAAAAAAGTTCCAAATGTTTGTTCAGAGGATTTGGAAAATTTGGAAAAATAAACAAATAAAAAAATAATAAGTAAATAAATTTTAACTTAACAATGTTTTTATCTTATTATGTTTTAAAATAAATAAAATTCATTAATTATGTATTTCAAAAATTTTAAAAACCAAAAAATTACGAAAACAAAATCGATTCGATTCAATTTTAGCAGAAGAAAATGTGAACAATAAGAACAAAAATTGCTGGGGACAGCGGGAGAAAGGTCAAATGTGTAAAGATCGTCAAAAGAGATTAGTGAGGGCAAAGGGTAAAAAATTTTGAAATTTTCTTTTTTTTTTTCACAATTATTTTACAAAAGGAAAAGAAGAAATTTTAAATAATAAGAATTTAATATTACAATAAATTTTTGAATAGAAAGGATTTAAATTAAAATTTAATTTAAGGATGTAAACAAAAAATTTCAATTTTACTTGTGCCTTTTTAATTTAGAAAGGAGAGTTTTGTCCTTAAATGGTAAGGATTCTGTCCTTGGAATTTTTTATTCCAAACTTGAAAATTAAAGCATCTTTAATTTCAGTAAATCCATTAAAATAATTAGGCAAAAATATTTCCCCGGGAAAAAATCCAAAGGTTTGTCTTAAAATTCATGGGGTTAAACGAATTAAAATTTTACGAAAAATAGCCGAAAATTTAAAAAATAATGCCAAAATGAAAAAATATCGTTTTAAAGGAATAAATTAATTTATATAATAATATTTTTAAAATATTTATTCTATTAAATTGTGTTTCAAAAAGAATTTTTCACTTTTTTTGCACGGATAATCGGAGGCTCAGCAGACAAAAATTTAATGGAAAAAATTGAAATGGAACCGGAACAGCACAAAACAGCGGAAACAATAAATATGTGATAAAAACGAACGACAACAGCAGCAGAACACGCCACACTCAAAAGCATACTTTAAAAAATTAGTTTTTTTAATGAATTTTCAACAAAAAAATTTGTCATTTTTAAGAAATGAGAAAATAAAGAAAATTTGGTATTGGAAAAAGTTAAAATTAATTTTAAAAAAAAGATTTAAAGAAGAAACCCTTATTTGAAAAGCCTAAAAAAGTTTAATTAAAAAAAATTCTGGAAAAATATTTATTTTTATTAAAATATTTGCAAGAATATTTTCTATTTTTTAGTTCGATATTTATTGAAAATTGCTGTTTTCATAAAAAAATCAAAACCCTCAATAAAAAATAAGAAAACGAAAATTATCTCAGGAAATCGACTTAAATTTTCAATAATATACTTTGAAAAATTTAAAAAATTGAACTGTTTGTTGCCTGGTCCAAAAAATTTTAAAATTTTAATTGAAAAAATTCACTAGAATATTTTTAAATTCATCTAACCCTAAAAAATTTTAACTTTTTAAATATTTGCACTATAAAAGCTTATTTTTTTTCTTTTTTTAAAGAAAAAACAATAAAAAAAATTCGCAAATCGGCCAAAATTTGGCTGTGCTATTTATTATACGCATTTTGTTGGGGCGGGAGGGACCCCCCGCCGTCGGTCGCCGAGCGGCGGCAGGCGACCCGCAAAAAAAGTCGGCAAATAAATGGGAGACGGGGGGGACCATTCTCCAATTTCCCAACAAACCTAATGGAAACGGAGGAGGAGGCGGGCCAATAAAACACAACACAAACATTGCCCCCTCCTACCCCCAAAATTTTATCATTGTGTGGAAAAATTGGGGAAGAAAAACATTGGTTGAAAATAGGAAACATTTTTTAAAATTTTTTAGGGCATTTAAACTATAAAAAAAAGATTTTTTTTTTTTATTAGATAATTTTTTAAGGAATTTCTGCTTAGGTTATTATTTGTTTAAATTAGGATAAAAGAAGGTATTAATTAATTAAAAAATAGGAAATTTTTTGGAAAAAGGAGCCTATGACTGACTGGATTCAAGGAACTGAATGAGTTAAAGCCTCTGTTTTTGGGTCGAGAAATTTCTGGCACTTATTTGAGGTCTTGACCTTGAATTTCGTACAAATTATGAAATTAAGTAAAATTGCATTGAAAAAAAATCCTTTTCAAGGTGTTAATTCGAAAATTATTTGGACAATATAAAGCAAAATTAAAAAAAATATCGAAAATTTTTTTTTTTTTAATTTTGTTTACTTAATAAGAAAAAGTTATGAATGTCATCACAAATTGGTTCAGACATAGTTTAACTTAGAAGTAATTTATAAAAATTTTTGAAAATTATTAGACTAAAGCGAAAATAATATATCAAATGCACATTTACGGGAAAAAAATTTTCTGCCCGGAGAAATTCATTTACAAAATTAAAAACGCTTTTTGCTGTAAAAAATGGTGAATTCAGTCAGTCATCAGTTGACACACATAAACATAAATAATCAAAAGTAATGATGATGATGATGATGATGGGTGAAAAATGAATGTTCATATGTACATACAAAAACCAAAATTGTATAGTTTGGTTAATGGATTTGAGAGAATAAATTGGATGAACGAAATGAGTGAAAATGGACGAAACGAACGAAAGAATGGTGGGGCAAATTTGAGGGGGGGGGGGGGGGGGGGGAATGGCATTGGCACTTGACACCAACCCCCCAACCCACCAAAAATGGTGGCACAAAAAGAGAGGGCGTGGGTGGAACAATGGCATAGAAAAATTATATGAATTTGTAATGATTAGGGTGTGGATTTTAGTTATTAAATATTTGTTTTCTGCAGCATTATTTTGATGAGATATGCACGAAAAGCATATTTTTTGCCCGAAAATGCTTCATTTAAATTCGTCACTAGGAATATGACGTCACTATTTTGGCATTTCGTAAATGCCAATATTTTCGTCACTATTTTGAATTTTTTGAGAATTTCTTTTCAAAAATGCAATAAAAAAGAAAAACATCCCCGAAGGATTGAATTTTCGAAAATTCAAAATTTCATCACCTAAACTCAAAAATTTGGAAGTTTTATTGAGTTTCTATGGCAAATTCTATATTGCCTTTTGAATTGAAGAGGAAGGAGGTCTTCAAAATATGCAAAATGTTTACGCATAATGTAAAAATTAATTATTTAACTAATAATTAATTTATTTTTTAATCCAAAATAGTCTCACTACTAATATGTATTATATTAATGAATGCAAATATATGCACAACAATCGTTTCATTTCGCATAACTAAACACAAAAAAAATATATCAAAAACATTTGAAATATCCACCTAAATCCTTCAAACACAGAACAAAATTTCTTATTAATTTTTAAAATTCAAAATTTAAATCTAAAAATGCAAAAAAAAATGATTTTCCTTTTTTATATAAATTTCCGACTTTGTTGAGCCAACAGGAGAAATTTTTTTTAATGTAAGGGCGGCATCCTTGGAATTTTTGGGAAAATTCCCAAAGTAACATACCTATATAAAATATGCAAAATATATATAAATTATTTTTTTTAAAATGGATGCCAAAATTCTCCAATTAAATTCATTGGTTACCGCATAAATCCCATAGTGATCAAAAAAGGAGGGCTAAAAAATTTTCATTTTGAAAATTTGGTGCCATTTTCTGTGTCAAAATGGTTGGAGATGACATCTGCGCTACTTTTAGTGGTCATCCCCCCCCACCACAACATTCAAACTGTCTCCAATTATTTTTTTTTGTTATATAATTTTGGCGTTATGTGTCGTCTCAAATTTGCCGCCGCCGCTTCCCCGCGCCCCCATCTGCCGCTGCGCAATATGATTTGTTGTTGAATGATGCGTTTTGTGTGTGCTGTGCCCGTCCATCCGCGTCTCCCACCCCGACAGGGCGGGGGCGGTCGCGTCATTCTTCAAAATGCGCAATTGCCCCCCGGCGCCCCCCCCCACCCCCTCTACCAAATCCAATTCATCCCAAAGTTTGGATGATGACTAACGAAAGAAGGATGAAAACGGAGCAGGAGAGGGTGACTAGGAAGTGGAAAAAAGGATGGAAGATGGTGGATTTGGAGGGAGATAAAGATTATGATAATAATAATAATATTAATAATAATGAGGATGCGCAATTGGAATATGATTTTTAATGAGGGGGGAAGTGGAAGGAGTAAAAGAAAAGAGGTATTTTTAATAGATTTTTTACGGCAACTCGCATTTATATAAGAATTCCCGGGCGAAAAACGGAAAAATTCCACGAAAATTGGGCCTTTCATAAGGGCTTAAAATGTTCCGGCATATAGAGTTAGTAGGTAGCTAAGCGTGACCCTTTGAATTTCCTTGGCCAGAGAACTGACCACCGCTTGACATTTATTTAAAAAATGAAAAATACCCTAAGAAAAAACTTCACTAATTAACTTATAATTTTGTTATCATCTTCTGCAGGGTTCGCAAATTTTTTTTTTTGAAATTCAGGGCAAATAACCTTCAAAATTCAGACTTTTTTTTTGTGAAAATTGATACATAAACAAAATTTTGTCGAACTCTTAAAGGTTATAAGTGTTCGAGTTTCGGAATTTTATGACCATAAATTGTTTATAAGGTAACAAAGTTCGAACTTTTATAGGTAAATAGAGAAATCTGAGGGCTATTGAATGATTCCAAAGTTTTTTGGCTTTGTTACAGTTAAACGACTTTAAAAAAATACATTGCCACAAAATATTTGCCTTTTTATAAACTTTGATAAATTTAATGCCTCCTAACATTCTTCAAAAGCATTTTTTAAATATTCTTAGTGCCATTCGATAGCTCTCAGCTTTCTCTATTTTAATATAAAAATTTAAAAAATTTATTATTTAAAAATAATTATGGTTTATCATCTATTCTGGTAGAGAATACTTAAAGCTACCGGATGATATCAAGAATTTTAAAAAATTTAATGCTTTTAAGCCAGTTTATGATTCATTTATTAAACCATGGAGGATTTACGAATCATTCCAGTAAATGCCCTGTGCCTGCTGGCCATGAAAATATTGTGTGAAAAGAGTTAATATAGAAAAATGGACCGTTACAAAATTGAGACATCAAAAATGGAAAATTTTAATTATAAAAATAAAACCGTGCTGAGCCTAACCTAAAAAAGTATTAATGATAAAATATTTAAATTTAATTATCATTTAAATCTTCTTTTGCTGAATAATAAATCATAACTTAGCTCAAACTTAGTCAAATTAAATAATCTTGGTATTGAGCAATAGATTTAGTGTCCCCCCTCTATGTTATATAATTAAAAAATTTAGCAAAATTTTTACAAAAATTTAACATAGAACGGTGCATGTAGAGCTATCGCTCAATACCAAGATTATTTAATTTTGACTAAGTTTCAGCTAAATTATAATTTATTATTCAGCAAATAAGATTTAAATGATAATTAATTTAAATATTATTATCATTGATTTTTTAGGTTCGACCTAACACCAAATAAAACAAATATATATGTATATGTATATGTATGTATATGTGTGTAAAAATTGTTTAGATAAATAAAATATATTTTTGTACCTTCGCCAGCAGCGGAGGCTGATGCCACGTGAAGGAATGACTATCGATGACAAATAGGCAAGGAGTCTTCTTCCTCCTTTTCCTCATCATCATTTTCATTTTTATGTACAAAAAATATTTAAAAATATATTTCTAAATAAGGAAATGAGAAAAAATGAATGAAAATTACTGATTAAAGTCAGTACTAATGATAATGATAAAACGAATTGATACACAAAAGCAAAATTTGTAATTTGAGGGAGTCGGGAGCGGCAATTTTTCGGTAACGGTAAAACGTTAATTACCCAGTAATTATATATTCTACGATTTATATATAAATTTAAGGTCAAGGAAAATGTTGGCTTTTATAACGGGGAGAACAAGCCAGGGAACGGGGTCGGGGAGAAGCCCAAAAAGGTCGGGGATCGGGAACGGGGGAGGGGAACCTTACCTTTAGATTTTTGTATAAATGAAACCGAAAGATAAAAGTAAATATATGGTTTTACCGCTACCGATTAATTACCGGTTTTTCTTTAAATGGGTCGGAAATGGTAAATTACTTGGGCCTTTGAATTAATGGGTTTTTTTTTCTAATTTTTTTTTATTGATATAGGCGTGTCGATCTTTGAAACAAGACAAATCTCGACTCGACAAAAAAAATATGTGAATGATCTTTCTTTAAAGATTTGATCGGCTTGAGAATTTTGAATTTTTAAATTTTTTTTATTATAGATATTTTTTATTCGTTTTTGTTATCTGCCCGAGATTTTGCCGTTTTTTAAAAAAATGTTCAGACGGGGAGTATCGGAGATGCAAAAATGTGTTGACATTTATGAGAGAGAGAAAGAGAAATAAATGATCGGTTGGCCTCTCGATCAGTAATATCGATAATGAAGAAATTGAAAATAAATGGTTGTTCAATGAACCGACCATTTGATTACTTTATGAATTGTTATTGTATTTTTTAATTGATCAATTGAGCCAATTCGTCAAACTGATTGACTGCGAAAAATTTAAAAACTATCTGAAAAAATTATTTTTAAAAGCGAGGAAACATTTTTTGATTGGGAATTTTGCGTAAGATTTAAATCAAGGGTTTTTTAAATTTCCAAAAATTGGCTGCTTTAAATTAAATTCCCAAAATATTGTTTTTGTATGGAAATCCAATTTTTGCCAAACTCAAAATTTTTATGAATTTCCCAAATATTCATGGGTAAAAAACGGCACGCATAAATATTTTGCAGAATTTGCCAAATTTTGAATTTTTATTACCCAAATTCAAAGGGAAAACTATTTTAATAAGGCATTTGCTAAATATTAAAATATGAAAAAGTAAAAACAATTTTTTAAAGTATTTTCCAAATTGCAAATTTTATATTTTGCGCCCAAAAATTGTAATGGTAAATAGCACAAAAAATTGTATTAAATTTTATCCCAAGAAAGAAGAGAGAGAGATTAAGCAGAAGCATCCACCAAAATTTGGTAGCACAACACAGAAAAAGAAGGAGAAGAGGTGACAAAATGAATGATTATGATGAGATGACGAAGACCAACCGCCGGCTGACAAATGAGTGACTTTTTTCGGACGGACGACGAAAACGACGACGACCGACAACGACACGACCGACCTGACCCCCAGCAGCAGGAGAAAATTAGTAGAAATTTTTCTCAGCCCCCCCCCCCCCCCTCCCCCCTCGGGGGCCGAGTGAAAATCCGTCGTCGTCGATCGACGAAGACGAAAAAACGTCCGTCCGTCCGTCCGTTCGGTTGGATGCGCACAAAGTGTGGTGATGGGATGAGCAGCAGAAGAAGAGGAAGATGAAGAAGAAGAAGCAGTGCTCATCCCTCCCCCACTGCTGCTGATGATGATGGTGGAAGAAAGAACACAAAAACAGAAAAAAAACATTTTATGGGATTGGGAAAATTGGGATGACCAAAAAATGGGAATGTCCGGGGGGTGTAAAAAATGGGTTTCACCCATTTTTGTAGAAAATTTTTAATAGGATTTACGGTGACCAGAAAAGGAAATGTGGGTAAGAAGTGGAATGATGGGATTGAGAAAAATTAGGGGGTGGAAAATAAAGTTTTTATTTTTTAGGAAACAGGAGAATTTTTGGTTTATCACTTTTTGAATAGTTACGATAGATACTGTAATGGAATATGGTAGGATGATAATGAAAAATGGAAAATCGAAAGAAGAATTTAGGCTTTGAAAAAAGAGAAGAAAAGTTCAGCATATCTGCTGAAGGCTTACAAATTAGGGAGTGATTGCGCAAATTTAAAATTTTAATACGAATTTAATTAATTAACCCATTTAAAAATATTTTTAAATTAAATTAAATATATATTTTTTTGACGAGCAGCGGAGCTGCTGAACAGAGAACCCAATCCGCAAAATTTTAATGTTTTGTTGTGTAAAAAGGAGGGTACGAAAGATGGACATAAAATAAAAAGAACAAAGAACGCGCCGGCAGCGCGACCTTCAACGACGGACGGATGGCAGCAGAACGCCAAAAAAGCGCAAATTAAAATCACAAATAAGTCGCGCAAATTTTACAATTATGTAATATAATTAAAATTTATTTATATAAATGGAATATTTTAATGAGTAACAAAATTGATTTGACCATCAAAATTATTGGAAAAAAAAGAATAGCTAATGCATGTAAAAGCAAAGCGATTTGTTTAAATGAATAAAAAAAAACTAAATAATTTGGACAAAAAGGATTAATCAAATGCGGTAATATTATAAAAAATAATGAAAAAATGCTTCAAAACGAACAAGTTTAATTAAGCTAATTAATTTAAAGAAGAACAAAATTTAAAGTTTGATAACATGCTGAATACTTTAAAATGTCAAAAGTTCACGCATTCTTAAATTTTTATTTAGTTATTTAAAAAAAAGAAGAGATTTAAATGTGCAAAAAAAAAAACCAATTAAAAAAATCAAAGGATATTTAAATTAATTTGGTTATTTAATGATTCAAGTTAATAAGAGCAGATAAAAATGATAATAATTTTTGATAATTTGGATATGTTTTATGGATATATCCAAGGATATATATATGCACTTTTTTTAAATTATTCATTAATTTTTGTAATAAGTGCCCCCACCTGTTCAATTAGTGGCTTTTTTGCTTCTTGCTCAAATTTTTGGTCAACTGTCAAGCTGATGTCCTCGTCAATGTATCTTTGCGGCTGCTCGTGCAATGGACGATTTTGTTGATCAATTTGTTGATCAGAGCCACAATTGGACATCAAAAAACTGGAATTTAATCATTTAAATTATTGAAAGGATTTAATTAGGTTAATAACCGCACTGATCAAAGGGATGAAGAAGTCGCGCTTTCGAGTCACAGGATGAAACTGATCTGAAAGAGTTCAAAACATTCTAACTTTTAACTTCCTAAGAATTCTGATCACTCTAACCTACCACTGAATTTGTTAAGTTTTGTGATCGCCGTCCGTTGTTGTGATCGGATACTGCTAAATTGGAAATTATTTAAAAAATTAAATTTTCATGCTTAACCTTTTACTGATCACTGTGATCAATGCCAGAATTTAATCAGTTTATGATGTGCTTTCGAGGATTGAAAAGTGATTGGAAATATAAAAACGCAGATTGGAATGGATCGATGCTGTGATCTGTCAAATTCAAATTTCAAATAACCAAATTAAACATTTCGGCAATTATTTGCTTTCACTTTACCTATTTTTTCTAATTTTAATGCAAAATTTATCGCGTTCAAAAAGCGGTTTAATGCTGCTACAAGAATTTTTTTTCAACAAAATTGTAAACAAATTGTGCTTTTGACGAAAACAAATTTATTGATAATTTTTTTAAGAATGACCGAAATTTAGGAATTTTTTCTTAAAAAAAAATCATTCTTAGTTATTTAGAGGGAATTATAAAATTCAAAAACAGAAAATAATGAAATGTCATAAAATCAATCAAGACATAAAACCTCCAAATTAAGGACAAGTCTTGGAAAAAAAGAACTAAATAAGGACAAATTGCTTTTAAAGTGTGCCGGTAAGCAAAATGAAAATATTTTTTATAAATAAATAAATTTTATTAAATTTTTTGTAATTTAACAGCAATGTGAACGTCAACAACAAAAATGGCTGATGAATGAATAATTTAGAAAAAAAGGAAGGATGGATGACAAATAGTTGTTGGGAAATCCATTTTTCTTTCTATCAAACGGAAATTGCTTGGAATGTAATTTTTTTTAATTGTATAAAAATGAAAATTTAATTTGTATTAAAACTTTTAAAATAAATAATCAAAAAATTGAGTTAGTTTTTGGGATTGAAATAATTTATTTTTGCAACAAAATCTGTTAATGACAATGATTAGCGATTAAAAAATCAGTGGAAATCGTAAAAAATGACTCCAAAAAAGATGGAAATGCAATTTGCAGAAAATTTAATTGACAAAAAAATTATATTACGCAAAGAAATGATTAATGCTCACAATTTTCAATTGATTTCATTTTTTGCTATATAACAAAAGAAAGTTGATCACTACAGCATCAGCGTAATACTAATTAAGTTTTTTTTTTTTCAAAGATGTAACTCTAATTTCAAATTTTTACACTTAAATTTAATTAAAATCATTAAACGACATTTTTGTTAAAATAGGAGACATTCAAAAATCTATTTTTGAAGCAAATAGTTCATAGTTTGATCACAACTGAGAAGAATTGGTAAAAGAATAAATTGATCAATTACTGTTAATTTTAAAAGTAAATCAAATATCGACGATTTCGAGGAGTACATCATTTGCTGCTTGGTAATTGATCAATTTCTTGGAAAGAAGAAATCAACATGCATTAATTGGTTGGTTCAATCACTGTTAAATTTCAAAACGGAAATGCCGCCGGGGCAGCGCCGCCGCTCAAATTTAATTGTCAAGAATGCGCCGCAGCATTTTGCTCCAGCCCGGGAGAAAATTGATCACAGCCATTCATTCACCGATTCTCGAGAGCGATTTAACCCAGAAAAGGTTTCCTCCCCCCCCCCATTCACATTCATTCATTCGCATTTCACCGTTGGCGTTGTCGTCCGTTTTCGCGTCAATACTCACCCCGTCCCCTCCCACCCCCCGCCCGCCCCCGTTAAACTGTTGGCTATGTTCAGTTTGTTGCTGACTGATCACAATCTCCGCGCCACGTCCCCCCACCCGACCCCTCCGGCGAGAAATGATTGTGCTGCTGATG
The DNA here is from genome assembly GCA_023374025.1 of Heterodera schachtii. Taxonomy (NCBI): domain Eukaryota; kingdom Metazoa; phylum Nematoda; class Chromadorea; order Rhabditida; family Heteroderidae; genus Heterodera; species Heterodera schachtii. The sequence continues at coordinate 1,028,917 of SIJG01000021.1, forward strand.
AGATGACGAAGGAAACACGACGATCGACGACGAGCAGCAAAATGACAAATTTTACGATTTTAAAACTTTACCCAAACTCCCCCGCCGCGGGGCCTACGGGGGACGGGGGGGGGGCACGCGGTGACAAATTTCTTCATTCAAACGATGTCTTTTATGGATGAATTGAGGGGGAGGGTAGGGGGGGGGAAGGAAATTGTAACGGACGTGGAATGAGTTTGAATGTTGGAAATAAACAACAACAAAAAAATGTGAATTAGGGAAATGGAAAAGAAATATTTAAAATTGGAAATATATTTAATTATTTTTAATTAAAAAAATTAATTAACGAAATCTCCAGCGTGGCGATGGATAAAGAAATGAAGAAGAGTATAAAAAGCAAATAGAGAAGATATTGAAATTTTGAAACGCAAAATTGTTTGAATAATTGTGAGATAAAGAGAAAGTGAAAATGAAATTGAAATTGTAATTTTAAATTATTAAAAAAGGAAATTCAAAATTAAAAAAGAAATTTTTTATCAAAGCTTTAATCTCTATCAAAATAGTTCTTAATGAAATTTTTTCTTTTTATTATTCAGGCAAACAAAGCGAAAAAGGTGTAAATTAAAACAAAAAGTGCTTTAAAATTGGAAAATTGGAAATTTTAATTTTATTCTTTTTCTATGTATTTTTAATTTTAATTTTTCTTGAAAATGCAACGAAGTTAAATACGGAACTATTGAAATTGATGGGATTAAAGGTTGGGAATTGAAAATTTGAAACAAATTAAATTTTTCCAAAAGAAAGAGGCAAAAAAATGGTTAATTAGATTTGTTAGAATACGACAAAATGAAAAGTTTAACAAATGACGCAATAAAATAATTAATATTTTTAATTTAAAACAACTTATATTGCAACTTTTTTTTTGCATTTTTTTTGGAAAAATAATAATTATTCTCTGAATAATGAATTTTTTTATAAAAATTAATTGCTTGCCTTATAAATCAAAAAAAAAAACATAAAAAGATTTTTTTTTTTTTTGCATATTTTAAATTGTATAAAAACAAATTTTATCATTTTTAAATGCTTAAAGTAACATAGAAATGATAAATGTCAGCAATCTTTGTGTTTTTTAATGCCTAAAATAACAAAAAATAGAAAATAACAAAGCATTTTTGTGCTATGTTTGCTGTCTTTTTTGCATTCTGTCGCTCCATTCGGCCAATTTTTTTGCCAATTTTTCATTGTAATGCCGTCCAATCGAAAATTTTGGCAGCAAATTAAATCTGTCATCATCCAATCCATTCTCCATCTCGTATTTGGCCATGTTAAATTCTGCTCTGATGGCAGCCAGTGAAAAAATCAAGAAATTTTTGTTCCAAAATTTTGCGGCATCTCTTTTTGACAAATTTTTTGGCTTGTTAAGCTCGTCAAGCAGTGCCTGGAGATTGAATTAAAATATATTTTTGGCATTTTAGTCAAAAAAGAATTAAAATTATTTTTATTTCATTTTTTAGCGAAAACTCATGTATTAAATTGAATTTGAACCGAAAAACCCTTTTAAAAGTTTTTCAGGCTATTAAAATTAACGAAAAAATCTGCGAATTTCTCAAATTTTCATAAATTGGAATATGTTTTTGATGATGAAAAGCCCGTTTGAAATTTTGCAATTTGTATTAATGCTTAGAATTTTTAAGAAATTTCATTCAATTTTAGACCAACTACTGAGTACCGTTCTTACCTGGTACAGTAGTCCGTAATATAGTAAAGCGGCCAGTTGCTGGACTACGGTCACTTTGATGTTTACTGTGTCGCCAATTTTATTCTTTTTTGGGTGTTTAAGTGACGCTATAATCTGCTGATATTGCATCAAAACGTCCATCATTTGTTTGAAATCAATTTTTTCCAAAAAATTTTTGAAAAAATTTTGGCATAATGTTGGCAACCCATTAATTTCTTTCATCAATTTGTCCTCCACCAAACTGTAGAAGCCCATGTCGCTGATAAAACGTGCCAACTTTTGACCATTCTCCGAAAAATGGGCCGCATCGCTTATTTGTCAAAAAAATGCAATTTTATTTCAATTTCAATTTTCATTGATTTTAGTATTTAAAAAATAAATAAATTAGCAGTTTAAATTGAAAGTCCAATTTTTTATAAATTATTTTGAAAAATTTGATTCATTTTGCATATACGCTTTTGGAAAAATGTTTTTTTTTTTTAAGATTTTATCAAAAAAAGCTTTAGAAATCCTCAAAATTTTAAAAAGACTTCAAAAATTTCAAATATTAAATAAAAATTCTAAAACCTTCAGATTTGAAAAAATAAAATTTATGAGTTTTAGAAAACGTAAATATTCTTCAAAATAAAAGCCAAAATTTTCAATGCAATTTTGTGAAAAAAATAATTTGATTTATTTATATAAAAATATATTTACTGGTTTTTGAAAGCATTTAAGATGTCACGCAGTTTGTCACTTTTTGGCGTTTTTGGCGTCTTTTTTTCCAGCTTTTCATAATTAAATAAACAAAGCTTTTTTATTTTATTTTAAAATGTAATTAATTATTTTTACCCATTTTGGGAGAAGACTGATTTGAATAAATTCCTTTACAGTGTGAATGGTTGGCGGTTTATGCTGAACAATTGAGTTGGAGATTACTCCAAGTGAAAGCGAAACGAAAAGAGCTAAATTTAAATAAATAATTAAAAATTACATTTAAAAGAAAACTATTTTAATTAAAAAAATAATGAGATTATTAAATATTAACCCAAAAAATTCTAACTTATTAAGTTTTAATAATTATATTTAATAAATTTTAAATTTATTTATTTATATTTAATTTACCTTGAATTAATATGAAGAAAAATAAATGTAGAATCATCTTTAAAATAAAGAAAATGTAAATTTTTTTCTAATAAAAATTATTTATCACAATTGCTATATTAAATTGATTGCACTTTGTCATTCTTTTTATTTTCTCATGATTTATGAAGGAAGCATATTGTTAAATGGATTTATTTATATTTATGGATGGGATGATTCAGAAAAAGTGAAGTGATTTTTATATTATTTTAAAATTAAAAATTAAAAAGATGATTTTAATTATTATATTTATTATTTAACTTAATATTCAAATAAAAATTAAAAAAATTTCAATTAATATTTAAATATTTATAAAATTTCTTGCCAAAATGCTTAAATGAAAATTAAAAGTTAAAAAATGAAAATAATGTTGGACAAGCGCCACATATAAATTTTGCAACAAAATAAAAATTTGCTTATTTTTTAATTTTATAATTCTTTATTGATTTGATATTGATTTCTAATCAAATTATCTTTGCCTTCCTGCGTTCGTGAGTTAGAGAAAAAGGCAGACAAATGAGTCGTAGCATTAATCTAGCAAATATGTTCATAAACATCTAGCAAATTATCTTAATAAACATATAATTTTTAGGCTTTTAAAAAGAAAGGAAATTATTATTTTCAAATATAATTTACTATTAATTAAATACTTGTAAAAAAATATGAAAGAAATTCCTATTCTAAAATGGGGCGTTGAACCTAAGCAAACGATGGACAAAGTAAGAAGGATTAGTCACTACGCTACATAAATTTTGGGCTGTTTCCAATAGTATCAAAAATTTTAAGAAATTTTATTTAAAAAATTTTTAAACTTTGCATACTGTGGCAGTTTTTCAAATCGGCTGATCCTCTATTTTAATTGTTTAATTAATTTAAAATATAAAAATTAATTAAGCTAAAAGTGCTTTGATATTCATTAATTTGAATTTTTTTTGATCTTTCATAAAAGCAATTAACATTTATTCGTCTGTTAATTAAAATGGATTAAAATAAATAATACTAAAGTCAAATTCATCGGTGGATTGTCTTTGAAATGGACAATGAAAAATGGAGTGAAATAATTAAAAAATATATATCCGAAATAGGGTTGATTATTATTTTCATATACCTTCCAATGTTCGGAATAATTTTTCGACAAGCAATTTATTGGAATATTTTTAAATTTGTTTCAAAACCGTCAACACATTAATATGTAGGTAATAAATAGGGCTGATAATTATGTATATTTTTCTGGATTCTCAATGGTCTAAATAGTAGGAAAACACCGTCTTACTGAATTAGTACCCCCGGGGCTTCTATTTTTCAACCCCCCTCGAAAGGGGGGTTCTAATTCAGAGGGGGGTACTAATTCAGTAAGTACGGTACTTTCCTTATTGTGTTTGCGAACAAAAGTTGGGATTTTTATTTACATATTTTTACATATTTCCGGGTTTTTATATTTCGGCATTTTATAGTATTTGGTACATATTTTGGACTTTTTGGCATTTTTTCATAAATTTTTTGTGAATTTTTGAGAATTTATAAATTATTCCTTTTGAATTTATTTTTTTTTGAAAATGTACCCCTAAAAATCGGTTAAAAAAGAAATTTTTCAAAGTTTTCCCATCCCTCAACTTTCATCGATAATTTGACGCCGACTTCCATTCTTACAGTGCCCCAAAAAAGTCTTGCCCAAAAGAGGCAAAAATTGGGTAATATTCAATTTTCTTTTTTACCGTATTTCAAGGGAAATTGATCAAAATTTGATCATTTTTGAGTTGTCCCATTTTCAACCCAAGTATAACTTTTTGTGTTCAAGTCGTAGCCCTACCATTTAAAAGGCAATTCGCCTGGAGAATTTTATGCTCTTTCCAATGAGCTTACTCAAAATTTTCAAAAAAACTTTCCTAACTCCCTAGGAACTTTTTTTGGGAAATTTTCCCCGATTTTTAGTGTATTATGGGGTGTCCCGATCACTAGGAAGGAGTGACCTGACCAAGTTGGTGTAAAAGACTTTTTTGATCAGCATCAAAAAGTTAAGTAAACATGAATTATTTCAGATTTTTAAATGAACTATAAGGTGATTTTTCATGTTTGGGGCAAGACTTTTTTTTGCACTCATTTTTGGGCATCTTTGACTTTGAACCCAATAACTCACTCATTTTGCTTTAAATAAAAAATATATTTCAGCATCTGATAGAGCCCGAAAAGAGTTACAGAAAAAAGTAAATTAAAGAGAATTTGTTTTATACTTCAGTTAAAAATTGAATATTCCCAATTTTTGCCTCTTTGGGGCAAGACTTTTTTGGGGCACTGTACCAGGGATGGCATTCCGAGGCCCCAAAAATTTTCGGAAATCGGAAATCGGAATTCCGGGGGTCCAAAATTTTTCGGAAATCGGAAATCGGATTTCCGAGACCCAAAAATTTTTCGGAAGTCGGAAATCGGAATTCCGACCCCAAAAACGTCGGAAATCGGAAATCGGAAGTCGGAAATCGGAAATTTTTCAAAAATATAAAATATAATAAAAAATTTTCTAAATATTTTAATAGGCTAAATTTTAAATTCTTAACCAAGTAAAAGGCGATTCCAAAATTTTTTGATCTATTTAAATACATATTTGCTTAAAAAAATTATTCAATGATTTTCATCAAAAATTTTGCCTTTTTTTGCGGCGCGTTTTTTCAAAATTTTTGAGAACATGGTGGGGGAGGTCCGGCGGTGCCGATAGGCGCCGCCGGGGAAAATTTTATAATTTTTAATGCAAATTGTTAACAAATTTTGTCCAAAAATGACCAAATTTAGCGATGTTGAGGCAAAAATTTCTGTAGAAAATAAGATTTTTAGGATCCGGCGGTGCCGATAGGCGCCGCCGGGAAATTTTTGAAAATTTTAATGCAATTTATTGATAAAAATTGTAAAAAAAATGTAAATTTTTTGAAAAAATTCAAAAAAAATTTCCGAAAATTTCCGACTTTTTATCCAAAATTTCGGAAATCGGAAGTCGGAATTCCGACGTCCCAAATTTTTTCGGAAACCGGAAATCGGAATTCCGACCCCAAAAATGTCGGAAATCGGAAATCGGAAGTCGGAAATCGGAATTCCGTGCCATCCCTGCACTGTACCAGTGCGTTTTTTGGGCCTGGACCTACCGGGTCAGTACCAGGTATTGGATTTTCAAAAATTGGTTGGGGTCACGGGTCTTAAAAAGCCGAGTGTCCGGGCCTGGACCCGGTCGGGTACTCGGAGTCGTTCGTATAAGCTTAATTGAAAAAAACTGAAATTTTTTTGTGTGTCTTTTATACGTGGGTGGATCTTTTGTCAATAGGTCTTTTGTCTGAGTGAGTCTTTTGTCTGGGGGGGTCTTATGTCACAACGCCACGCCACCAAAAACAAACATCAACAAAAAAATTTATGCAGAAATAAGGTAATCCACACAAAATTTCTCTACTAATAATCAGTCTCCTATGTGTCCCCGCTCGTAAATCCCGTGTCCATGCTCCATTCTCCGCTCTTCATGGCGCGCCGCGTTGCGCTGGAGGCGCCGTTGGATAAAAATTAAACTGTGCCGGATTGGCATTGCCATAATTCATTTGGTGTTGATGAGCCTAAACACGAAAAAAAAAAGTTTAAATAATTATGGAAAAATTTTAGGCAAAAATTTGGCCAAAAATTATCTGTTTTTCAGTCTTCTAAATAAGTAAGATACCAATTTTCTTTAAATAAGCTATATTAGGATTTTCATTTATCGTAATTAAAATTATATAAAATTTGAGACTAAAAATGAATTTTAGTAAAATAAATTGATTTTAGAGAGTGTATTTTTAAAATTAATTTATTTTCACGTAATTTTCTGGACAAACTTTCGCTACAAATCTGTTCAAAAATTTACCAAACATAAAATGTCTTTTTTTTCGTTATGTAAGCCTAAAAAATGTCCATTTTTTCGGTAATTGCATAAAATATTTATTTAAATTTTAAAAATTGTTGTTTTAAGTATTAAATCCCCTTTTTACCGGCACTTGGCCAAGCGTGACAGTCGCCGGTTGGTCTGAACGTGGCGGCACCTTCCAAATGTTGGCCAAATCGCGGCCCATCTTTGGCCAACAGCTGCACCCCTTTTGGTCCGCACCATAGTTTGGCGATAAGTCATTCTTACCGTAAATTGCCCATGCATTGGCCGGTGTTTCCTTAATTCGATTTCACTGCTTTTTATTAGGCTAATTCTTAAAATAATTTTTAAATACATATTAGTCATGTTTGAAAGTTTTACTTTACATTAGAGCATGTAAAGAAATTTTAAAAAATTATACCTCTCAATTCTGAAAATTTATGTCCCTATTTTTGTAATTTTATGTCCATATTTAGCGCTTTTTGTCCATATTTTATGGCCATATTTAGTAATTTTTGTCTATATTTTATGGCCATATTTCGTAATTTTTGTCTATATTTTATGGCCATATTTAGTAATTTTTGTCTATATTTTATGGCCATATTTAGTAATTTTTGTCTATATTTTATGGCCATATTAGTAATTTTTGTCTATATTTTATGGCCATACTTAGTCATTTTGGTCTATATTTATGGCCATATTTAGCGATTTTTGGTCATATTTTATGCCATATTTAGTGATTTTTGTCAATATTTTATGGCCATATTCGCGGTTTTATATCCATATTTTTGCCTGCCCTAATCAGTGCAGCATTTTTTTTTACTATTATTTTAATACGGTATTTCACTAAAATTGATTAAACCCAAGGTTTTAATTTTTTTTTTGGGTTTTTTGTTTTTTTTTCCGGCGCCGATTTCTACCGTAATGCCAACAACCTTGCAACAAAAGTACAGTTGTGCTCGGTGAGTATCCGGATGATTGACCAAAATGCATAGACCAGCAATGGGCCACCAAAGGGAGCAGACGCCTTGGACGAGTAAGTAGCCAATTGTTTTAATAGCACGCACAATCACTTAAGCGGAATATTTAATTTTAAATTTAAATTCAAATAAATTACAAAAAACAATACCAAAAATTCACATATTTTTTCTGTATATATTTTTTTTAAATATATATTTTTTTGCAATTACAAAGTTGAAAAAACATTATAATTTTTTAGGAATACTAAATAGTAAAATGAAATTGAAAAACTTCTAATTAATTTAAATTAATTAATTTATTTTTATTTTGAAATTTATTATTATTAGCATAAACTCGAATATAATTTCTTTTAAATTAATATTTGGAAAATAATTTATTTATAATTTCGTATAAATCAAATATTTTCGATGCTTAATTTTAATGATAATAGGAAAAATAGTATTTTACTAATTTCCCTCTTAAAAAAATTCTCCAACGGCAAAAAAGTAATGATCAAAATAATGCAAAAATTATTAGCCTAGCGAGTAAAATTTTGCGCTAAATTTTAGCGCAAATTCAATTCAATATAAACCTTTCCATGGCACGCTTAACATTTCGCCCATAAATTTGAAAAATGCGCGGAACATTGCGCCAAACTCCAGCCCACAACAGTTGCAACAGTTGCTGCAGCAGTGAACTCCACGCTTTCGTCGCCGTCGACGATTGTTGCCATCAGCAACAGCCGATGGTTGTGCTGCAGATACTGCTCCAACCTGAGGACTGTCCTCGGTGGCGGAATCCAATGTTTGCAATGGAAATAAATGTACGGCCATTTTTTCATAAATTAATAAACACTGGTAGGACAACTGTAATTTAATGCATTCAATTATTCCGGTAATTGAGCAATTCATTTTTTTTTAATTTAGTGAGTTTGGCACTCTCAAAATTGAATGACAAACTTGGCAAGATTTCACCGGATTTTGGGGCTTATTCTGGCAGGAATTCCTGTTTCCAGAAAGTTGGAGGCCGAAAAATTTTTTGGTGTTTGGCATGGGATTTGGCCCTCATGTGCAGGTTCATTAACTGCAAAACGCACCTTGACCAATTACATGGACGGTAAAAAATTTAAAAAAAGCGGAAAAAATGGTTAGCGTAAAAAAACAAAATGCCAACAACTACACAGAGAATGCCTTGCACTATCTCTTCGTTTCTTTTTTTCTTTTCCACTTTCCCTCTCATCTCGCGTACTGTCTCATCATTTTTTATACGGCACTTCATTTTATATTTAAAGGAAGGCATTGGCATTTTGTTACGCCAACGATTTTTTGCCGCTTTTTTTTTTGGTTTTTTTACCGCGCATGGTTTGGATATAAAATATGACTCGGCCAGTGGGACGCGAACCCATGGCATTTCCTAATGAATGCCCGAACGAATGATCTACGGGTTTCCCTTTAGTGATGATTCTCATAGGTTTTCTTTTATACCTCGTAATATTCAGGCATTTCTTTCTCAGTTCGACCCTTCCCATTGTTTTTTAATAATTTTTTACTGAATTTTTTGATTTTTTTTCAAATTTTTCTTCAATTGTTCGTCCAATTTTTTCACAACAGCATCATTTTGTTGTTGTTCCATTTTTTCACCATCATTTCCCAATTGTTCAACAAATTGTTCAATGCTTTCTCTCTTTTCAGGTGCCAAATCATTCCCAATTTTTTGCTTCGTATTGGCAAAATGTTGCTCAATTAATTGCGTCAGTTCACTCATTTGGCAATTGATAATTTGTTTTTCAACATTTTTTTGATGCATGTTTATTAAAATTTGTTGTGAATAAGCATCGATTTTGGACAGAAGTTCACAAATTTCTTTTCCTTTATCATCCATTTCCTAATTTATTTGAAAAAATTATTATGACACTATTTACTAGGGATGTGCGATAGTCTCGGTTCTCAATTCTCGACTGGAAAAATTTCTCGGGCTTTTCGCTTCTCGGTCTTGGGTTTTTAGTATCAGGAACCCAAGAAATTTTTAGACTTTTATGGATGACCATTGCGGCGTGTGGGGTCGCCGCGAAGTGGGAAAAGAGGACTTTAAATGTTAGAAGATTTGATTTTTTCTTTAACAAAAACGGAACGAAACTTTTTTCATCCATACCCAAATTTAGTCTGACGAAAACGAAACAAAAAATTAAAAAAAAAAAACAGAAAACGAAACAAAAATTCAAAATTTTAAAAACAGAAAGGGAAAAAGAAAATTCAAAATTTTAAAAAAGAAAACGAAACAAAAATTCAAAATTTTAAAAACAGAAAGGGAAAAGAGAATTTTCAAACGGACAAAAACGAAAATGAGATTCAAAAAGGGACGCTAATTATTAAAACAGTTTTGGATTCATCCCAACCGAATTTTTTTTTCTGCTTATGGACCTGACACCAACACAATTAAAATTAGCGGAAAAGTGCCCGGTGCCGTTTCTGTTTATTTTTAAATATTTTTATTCACTTTAATTTTTAAATAAATTCATTTTCTGGCATTCAATTATTATTATTAAAGCAATTAAATAATATTAATAAATCTAAATAACCTCTGCTTCACAAATCTCGTCATACAATTGGTGCACAAATTTGATGTTGAAGTTTTGAATAGTCTGAATATGGGCACATTGATTTTCTTTTGATCCGTTGGCATTTACAAAAATGACTGAATTTAAAATATAAATAAAAAATTTTGAAAAAAATAAAAAACTTACCCAAATAGAAATTCAACAAAATAATATGTTTAAAGGAAGGAATAAAGGTAAAAAATTTCATTCTAAAATTGAAAAAATGCATTCTCCAATCAAGTCTTTCAGAGGCTCAAACTTTTTCCCCCTGTTAAACATTAATTTTTCAAATAAATCTGAAATAAAAATTCACTAATTCAGAATAATGCCTATATTAAAAAGGGCATTTAATATTTATTATGTAAAATATAATAAATCTTTATAAGATATGTAAGCAATAATCAATTCAAATCAATATAAGAATGATTTTATACATTTTCATGTAAAATGAAAAAAAATGAAGATTTTTTACGAAAATTTATAAGAAAGTAAGTTTAATTTTTTTTTTTTTGGATAATAAAATAAAAATATGTTTTTAAAATTCAATTTCTTTTGTGAAACACTGGAACCGGGTCGGTGGGTGCCCATCCCATTTCATGGTCTAAGTCCGGGACCGGGTTTTTTACGCTCATGTAAAATGCTTCAGTGGAAAAAGTCTGTAATAAGGATTCTAAATAAAATTATGGAGCATAAAGTACTGTAATACAAAATGTTAACAACCTCGTTCTGAATCCGTAATTCAGTTCTTAATAAATTTTGAAAAAATACAAATTCCCGTAGTTGACAAACATACTGTAATTGTATTATTGTCAGTTTGTGCCCATATCACATAATGCTAAAAATTTCAAAATCATCCGACTACCGTAACTTATTTTTCAACAAATTCTGATTCACTGACGCTTTTTCCACTGAGAATTTTCTGGTCACGTTGTACAGAGGATTTTTTCTGATTTTACTATTCAAATTACCCATAAATTCCCACCGGTCAGTTTTGAAAAAAAAAATTTTAAAAATTGGTTTACGGAAGAGTTAATTGTAAAAAACTTTTCTTAAATCAACAAATTTATTTTGCACAAAAATCCATTTGTGGAAAGAAATTCACGTGTTTTTAATATGAAAATTGCCAACATTCATTCATTAACCCACAGTTTGTGAGGGGACGAGACGGTGCATGCCGGAAAAGGAAAAAGAATTCATCGATAATCATTTGTGGAAATATTTTTTTAACTAAATTATAAAAAAAAATTCCATTCCAACAAAATAAATTAAATAAAAAAAATTAAAGAAATGCGCATATTTTTTCACTAAAATCATAGGAATAACTAATTGTTTTTTTTTAAATTTTAAAAATCATAATAGCAAAACTAGTTTTAGTTATATTATAATTTATATTTATAAAATCGAATATGAAATTTGAAAAATTACTGCTATTACATAAGGCATTGTTTTTGAGTAAGTGAATTAAAAGAAATTTTAAATAATATTTTAAATGAAAATAAACTTAATTGTAAAAATTATTTAATTAATTAAATTTAATTGTTTTTTTTTTGCTATTAATTAATTGTTTGCTTTTAAATGAAGTGACGAGAATCATCAGCACAATGTGCACCGGCAATGACAAAGAACTTTTGGCCAGAAGCCCAGAGAAAATCTTCGATTTTGTTGAGCGTTCAATTACATTAAGCCTTGATGTTGATTCATTGTTAGGCATAGGATTAAGGTAAAAAAATGAATAATTCTTTTATTAAAATAAAAAAATCTTTTCTTTTTTTAAATATCTTCTCGAAGGATCCCAAATTAAGCAAAGTTTAAAAAACAACAAAGTGTTTTCTATTAAAGCCCAGAACAATCAAATATCAAATTTCCAGACCTCGTAACAGGATTGGAATTCATTATTTAATTTTTTAGAAATCTTTTGCATGAGCTTGTAGCAAATTAATGATATTATTTAATAAAATTAAATATCCTTATATGGACTAAATTTTATAATATTTTCTAGCCCAATTTAAACAGAAACCAATTAATTTATTTTATTTAAAATTAAATAATTTTTTTTTAATACAGACGTCACCCATTAGAGGCATTTAAAGAACAGAAAAGCAAAATTGAAGTGTATTTGAGCATGAATCGGCTGTTCTTTTGGGTGGTTGACCAACAAAATTACATAAATGGAGGATGGATTTATGGGGGGATTATCCGCGAAATTGAATACCAAGTGCGGGAAAGAAACAAAATTATCAAATTGTTTTACGGCAATTCATCATCATCTTCGGCATCATCATCATCTTCATCCTCAGATTCGGATGAAAATTATTTGGAGAAAATTAAAAATCAAATTTTTGGAAAAAGCGCCAAAAGTGCCAAATCATCAAAAAAGCAGGATGAGGAAGAAATTATTTTTGATGCACAAGAACGGCAATTGATGCGCCAAATTTTGGCCGAATTTAAGGTAATTGCAGCTTCGTATTAGTTATAAGTAAGGCTGCCAACAAAATATACAGATAAAGTTGTAAAATATCCGAAATAAAGTAAAAGAAAAAATAGTAAAAAAAAAAATAAGCAAAAATTTTCCAATTCAATGCAAAATAAAAAGCCGGGAATTTCCCGGTCCCGGTCAAAACTGGTCAAAACCGGGACTTAGATACTCAGTTGTACTCAGTTGTCCGTGTTTTGGTCCCGGCCCCGACCTACCCTAATTTTTAACACTATATAGGCTCGGTCTTCTTTGGCAAAATCAACGTCCTAGGTTGGCTATAGATATGTCCAGCGGTACAGGGAGAAAAACTCGGAATCGGAATTTTTAAGTTTTTTTTAAAGAAAAGTTTAACAATTTTAACTAGGGTTGTACTGGACCGGGAAATTTTGCCAAAACCGGGACCGTGACCTGAGAAGCCGGGACCGGGACCTCGGTTTTAGTCCGGGACCGGGGACCGGGACCAACCGGTAAAATTTAAAAATTCAAAAAAATTTAAAAAAATTCAAAATTTATTTTATTTCAAGTAAAATAATACAAAATTAAATTTTTATTTTGCTATTTATTTTATAAAATCCAAAAGTTAAAGCAAAATTAAATAATAAATAGGGCTTCGATTTTTAGGCTCTAAAAACTGCCAAAATAGGTAGGCTTTAGGCTCTAAAATTTAAAACCAAATTTATTTCAATATTTCAATCATTTTTGGACTTAATGATCGAAAGGCTGGTTTTTTGGACCGGGAATTCCCGCCTCGGTCCCGCCCGTACAACCCTAATTTTAACCCATCCATTTATTAATTAATTGATTTTAAATGTTTTTTAGATAACCGCAACAAAAATTGATGAGCCATTTCGGGACCTATTGTTTTACATGTATTTCAACCAAAAATTGTTACACATTTTGAACGAAAATGGCGAAGTTCAAAAATATTTGGCCAAAATTTCTGATCTGTCCAACAAAAATGCTGATCAGCTTCAACAAAAAATGCCAACAAATCTACTCGATCGGCATGATTATATCCATAAATGGCTTGGCTGGGTCACAGAGTATGCCGAAAGTTGGTTGGCCAAGCTGATTTCGTTGGCCATTCGAATTGGCACACTGAACATGGACAATGCCAGGGAGCCGTTTGCCAATATTATTTGCCGTCATTTTGATCGTGTAAAGGGGAACAGTGATTTTGATGAGAATTATACGGTAGAAGACGATGGTTTGATGATGGCAATACATAAACGAAATGAAATTGATGAAATGGCGACAAAAAGTGAGCAAACTCAGCAACAATATTTGGACAAAATCGTTGCACAAAGTTTGGCGTTGCGTAACATTTTGATGATTTTAGCGGAAGAAGCGAACAATGACTTTACCTTCGAAAGTTCTCTCAAAGGTGAAAAAAGGAGCACTTTTTCGTTATGCCATCCCCCCCCCCCTCATGATCCCGAAAAGGGAAAGCTCAAAGAAAGCCATTTTTGGTTTTTTTCGAATCGACAAAATCTATATAAGATAAGCGCCTAAAACTAAGCCCAGAAAAGTGCTTTCCCTCGTCGGAATAATGACATTTTTATGGGGTGGGGGAATAAGGGAAAAGTACCAAAAAAGTAATTTTGCAATTCTGCCTGAGGCAAATTTAAGAAATATTATTTTTTCTTTTCTTAATTGTATCCAACAAACTTGATATCATTCGAATCCGTGGGCAGCTTTATCATTGAGTTACCGAGGCAAAACTGCGCTTTCTTTTATTCGACAGTTCCAATAGGGGCCGTCGTGGAAACTTGAAAATTTGAGTGGAATATTTATTCACCCAAGAATTGGCATTTTTGGACAAAATCCTAAAAAATCTAATTTTTCAAAAATTACTGATAATTAAGGGGTAATAAATAAATGGTATAAAATTTTAATTATTTATTTTTCATAATTATAAATTTAAAAGAATATAAAATAATATTTTAGGAACAAGTAGTTCCAGCTCCACTTCTTATTTAACGACAATTATCTCCAAAACATTGCATCCGTTGTCGATCAAAAATGTGCATAGCAACCATCAACAATTGGTCCACCATTTGGCCACGCTCATTTTGTTTTTTCATCGAATTTTTGAAATGGTCGCTGTGCCACAAATTTGGTTGCTCAACAAATTCAGCATTGGCGCCGAGTTGAAGCAGTTGAAGCGCATTTATGAAACTTCGATTAAAGCATTGCATAACATTGAAAATGAGTGGGACAAAGAACAGAAAGCAATTAGTGATAATGATGATGACATCGCCAATTCGGTTAATAATCGTTAATTAGTTGATTGGCACGAAACAAATGGATGAAGCCGACCTCAAGCATTTTCTATAAAATGCATAGGATTTTTGGAATGATAAGGATTTGATAATTTGGGTTGTCATAATTTGTATTATTTTTCCACGAATAAAAGTTCTCTACTGAGACTAAAAATGTGATTTTAAGTTTTGATCGATGAATGAAAGAAGAGTAAATATTTTAAATTTATACTCACAAAATATATTTAATCATTAGGGCGCAGGTTTATTTGGTACAAAAATTCCAAAATTTGGATTATAATATGGACGAAAAAAACAACAACAGAACTATGTAAGAAAAACATGGAACGAAACAAGGACATAAATATGGGTAATTTCTGAAGGCTTTATAATTTTTAAAATTTTGACAAAAACCGAGAAGACAATTTGGTACTTTAAATTTGAGGCGTAAAATTTGAATTTGGTTCAGACTCTGTTGACGGATGGCCCAAAATTTCCAAATTCCTCAGGCGCCGCTTATGGGCAACACCGGAACACGAATTTTCATAAACTGTTTAATAAAGCATTTCGAACAATTAAAATTTTAGGAATCTTAATTATTGAAATTTTTTTGTCTTGAATTTTTTTCAAAAATATTAATTAGTTTTGCTATAGAATCTATCGAAAAAATACTTATTTAAATAACTGTAATTTACAAACTGTTTCATGAAATAATAATTTTTTTATAAAAAATTATGAAAATTTTCAAGACCCGGTTGGACCCGATCGATACCCGGACCCGGTTGGAAAACCTGGACCCGGACTCGAACCTGTTTTTTCTGCACCTGGTAATACCCGGGCCCGGCTTTTGCCAAAATACCCGGACCTGGGTATCCCTATTTTTTGGCATTCTTGCAAAAATATAATTAAAAAACAAAACGAACAGTTCATATGGTTATGTTGAATATAATAATTAATTAATGATTAATAAAAATTTAAATTTTTTCCTAGTTTTATTCTTCAATTGCATTAAATGCAATAAAAATTATTGTGATATCTGTCATTATAGCCATAATATAATTGATTCTTTTTTTTACAAAAAAATGTATTTCCATGAAAAATGTCACGATTTTTTTTTTCGTTTTACGCGACTCGGTCTCACTTAAACCAATAGATTTACTTTCTTTTTTTTTGATTATTTCATCTCCTCCTCTGTCAAATGTTTTACACCTATTTGACCGGTAAATAAATTTTCTAAAATATTAATATTTAAATGTTTTTGAGTATTTTACGTTGTTAAGCCAATACGCATAAATATGCAAATAAAGTCGTGAAATATGCACTAAATATGCACAAAAATCGCAAAATATGCACCAAATATGCACAAAAAAACTTGAAAATTAGGGGTGCAAATTAACTTTAAAAATTTTTTTTCATTAGTACACTTGACAATGAGCTACAGTTCTTTTATAAAATTCTCTTAGCAAATATTGACATTTTTAAATCAAAAATTTTGTCATGAAAAAAAAAAAATTTGGGGGAAGAAGTTTTGAGAAAATTTTCCAATTCTTAGTGGTGTGTTTTTTAAAAATTTTCGGTCGATTCTTAGGGGTATATTTTTCTGAATTTTTAGGGCCGATTCTTAGGGGTGTATTTTCCGTTTTTATTGCATTTTTGTTAACAAATTTTCCAGAAAATGGCAAAATATGCATAAAAATGCAGAAAAACCCAAAATATGCAAAATATGCATTAAGGCCCAAAATATGCAAAAATATGCAAATAAAAGTCCCGATTTTTATAAGCAAACACAAAAAAGAAAGTGTTTTTCCTACTATTTAGAGCATGGAGAAGCCAGGAAAAAAATATGCTTTTGCATATTTTTTGCAGCCCTGTTAATTAAACAATCGTAATAATTTTTTAAAATTTATTGAAAAAAAAAATTGATAGTGAAAAACAAAGTGATAGTGATAAAACAAAGTGATAGTGATAAAACAAAGATAGTCATTAATGCGATAAAAACAATGAAATTGATAGTGAAAAAACAAAGTGATAGTGATAAAACAAAGATAGTCATTAATGCGATAAAAACAATGAAATTGATAATGATAAAAACAAAGTGATAGTGATAAAACAAAGATAGTCATTAATGTGGTAAAAACAATGAAATTGATAATGATAAAAACAAAGTGATAGTGACAAAACAAAGATAGTCATTAATGCGATAAAAACAATGAAATTGATAATGATAAAAACAAAGTGATAGTGACAAAACAAAGATAGTCATTAATAAGATAAAAACAATGAAATTGATAATGATAAAAACAAAGTGATAGTGACAAAACAAAGATAGTCATTAATGTGATAAAAACAATGAAATTGATAATGATAAAAACAAAGTGATAGTGATAAAACAAAGATAGTCATTAATGCGATAAAAACAATGAAATTGATAATGATAAAAACAAAGTGATAGTGACAAAACAAAGATAGTCATTAATAAGATAAAAACAATGAAATTGATAATGATAAAAACAAAGTGATAGTGACAAAACAAAGATAGTCATTAATGTGATAAAAACAATGAAATTGATAATGATAAAAACAAAGTGATAGTGATAAAACAAAGATAGTCATTAATGTGGTAAAAACAATGAAATTGATAGTGATAAAAACAAGTGATAGTGATAAAACAAAGATAGTCAGTCATTAATGTGGTAAAAACAATGAAATTGATAGTGATAAAAACAAAGTGATAGTGATAAAACAAAGATAGTCATTAATGCGATAAAAACAATGAAATTGATAATGATAAAAACAAAGTGATAGTGACAAAACAAAGATAGTCATTAATAAGATAAAAACAATGAAATTGATAATGATAAAAACAAAGTGATAGTGACAAAACAAAGATAGTCATTAATGTGATAAAAACAATGAAATTGATAATGATAAAAACAAAGTGATAGTGATAAAACAAAGATAGTCATTAATGTGGTAAAAACAATGAAATTGATAGTGATAAAAACAAGTGATAGTGATAAAACAAAGATAGTCAGTCATTAATGTGGTAAAAACAATGAAATTGATAGTGATAAAAACAAAGTGATAGTGATAAAACAAAGATAGTCATTAATGTGGTAAAAACAATGAAATTGATAGTGATAAAAACAAAGTGATAGTGATAAAACAAAGATAGTCATTAATGTGGTAAAAACAATGAAATTGATAGTGATAAAAACAAAGTGATAGTGATAAAACAAAGATAGTCATTAAGGTGATAAAAACAAAGAAATTGATAGTGATAAAAACAAAGTGATAGTGATAAAACAAAGATAGTCATTAATGTGATAAAAACAATGAAATTGATAGTGATAAAAACAAAGTGATAGTGATAAAACAAAGATAGTCATTAATGTGATAAAAACAATGAAATTGATAGTGATAAAAACAAAGTGATAGTGATAAAACAAAGATAGTCATTAATGCGATAAAAACAATGAAATTGATAATGATAAAAACAAAGTGATAGTGACAAAACAAAGATAGTCATTAATGCGATAAAAACAATGAAATTGATAATGATAAAAACAAAGTGATAGTGACAAAACAAAGATAGTCATTAATGCGATAAAAACAATGAAATTGATAATGATAAAAACAAAGTGATAGTGATAAAACAAAGATAGTCATTAATGCGATAAAAACAATGAAATTGATAATGATAAAAACAAAGTGATAGTGACAAAACAAAGATAGTCATTAATGTGATAAAAACAAAGTGATAGTGATAAAACAAAGATAGTCATTAATGCGATAAAAACAATGAAATTGATAATGATAAAAACAAAGTGATAGTGACAAAACAAAGATAGTCATTAATGCGATAAAAACAATGAAATTGATAATGATAAAAACAAAGTGATAGTGACAAAACAAAGATAGTCATTAATGTGATAAAAACAAAGTGATAGTGATAAAACAAAGATAGTCATTAATGCGATAAAAACAATGAAATTGATAATGATAAAAACAAAGTGATAGTGACAAAACAAAGATAGTCATTAAGGTGATAAAAACAATGAAATTGATAGTGATAAAAACAAAGTGATAGTGATAAAACAAAGATAGTCATTAATGTGGTAAAAACAATGAAATTGATAATGATAAAAACAAAGTGATAGTGACAAAACAAAGATAGTCATTAATGCGATAAAAATAATGAAATTGATAATGATAAAAACAAAGTGATAGTGACAAAACAAAGATAGTCATTAATGTGATAAAAACAAAGTGATAGTGACAAAACAAAGATAGTCATTAATGTGATAAAAACAATGAAATTGATAATGATAAAAACAAAGTGATAGTGATAAAACAAAGATAGTCATTAATGTGATAAAAACAATGAAATTGATAGTGATAAAAACAAAGTGATAGTGATAAAACAAAGATAGTCATTAATGCGATAAAAACAATGAAATTGATAATGATAAAAACAAAGTGATAGTGACAAAACAAAGATAGTCATTAATGCGATAAAAACAATGAAATTGATAATGATAAAAACAAAGTGATAGTGACAAAACAAAGATAGTCATTAATGTGATAAAAACAAAGTGATAGTGACAAAACAAAATAGTCATTAATGTGGTAAAAACAATGAAATTGATAGTGATAAAACAAAGATAGTCATTAATGTGGTAAAAACAATGAAATTGATAGTGATAAAAACAAAGTGATAGTGACAAAACAAAGATAGTCATTAATGTGATAAAAACAATGAAATTGATAATGATAAAAACAAAGTGATAGTGACAAAACAAAGATAGTCATTAAGGTGATAAAAACAATGAAATTGATAGTGATAAAAACAAAGTGATAGTGATAAAACAAAGATAGTCATTAATGTGGTAAAAACAATGAAATTGATAATGATAAAAACAAAGTGATAGTGACAAAACAAAGATAGTCATTAATGCGATAAAAACAATGAAATTGATAATGATAAAAACAAAGTGATAGTGACAAAACAAAGATAGTCATTAATGTGATAAAAACAAAGTGATAGTGACAAAACAAAGATAGTCATTAATGTGATAAAAACTATGAAATTGATAATGATAAAAACAAAGTGATAGTGACAAACAAAGATAGTCATTAAGGTGATAAAAACAATGAAATTGATAGTGATAAAAACAAAGTGATAGTGATAAAACAAAGATAGTCATTAATGCGATAAAAACAATGAAATTGATAATGATAAAAACAAAGTGATAGTGACAAAACAAAGATAGTCATTAATGCGATAAAAACAATGAAATTGATAATGATAAAAACAAAGTGATAGTGACAAAACAAAGATAGTCATTAATGTGATAAAAACAAAGTGATAGTGACAAAACAAAGATAGTCATTAATGTGATAAAACAATGAAATTGATAATGATAAAAACAAAGTGATAGTGATAAAACAAAGATAGTCATTAATGTGATAAAAACAATGAAATTGATAGTGATAAAAACAAAGTGATAGTGATAAAACAAAGATAGTCATTAATGTGATAAAAACAATGAAATTGATAGTGACAAAACAAAGATAGTCATTAATATGATAAAAACAAAGTGATAGTGACAAAACAAAGATAGTCATTAATGTGATAAAAACAACGAAATTGATAATGATAAAAACAAAGTGATAGTGACAAAACAAAGATAGTCATTAAGGTGATAAAAACAATGAAATTGATAGTGATAAAAACAAAGTGATAGTGACAAAACAAAGATAGTCATTAATGCGATAAAAACAATGAAATTGATAATGATAAAAACAAAGTGATAGTGACAAAACAAAGATAGTCATTAATGTGATAAAAACAAAGTGATAGTGACAAAACAAAGATAGTCATTAATGTGATAAAAACAATGAAATTGATAATGATAAAAACAAAGTGATAGTGATAAAACAAAGATAGTCATTAATGTGGTAAAAACAATGAAATTGATAGTGATAAAAACAAAGTGATAGTGATAAAACAAAGATAGTCATTAATGTGATAAAAACAATGAAATTGATAGTGAAAAAACAAAGATAGTCAATAATTCTTTTGGATTAGTAATTTATAGGGCTGCCAATTTTATGTAAATACATATTTTTTCCTGGCTTCTCCATAGCCTAATTAGTAGTAACAACACTTTCTTTTTTTGTTTTTGCGAACAAAAGCAACTAAAAAGCCTGTAAAACAAAAGGAAAAATATTTGTTACCTTTTTTGTTATATATTTTCATTTTTTTACACCAAAATTTCGTCAAATTTTTCGTAAATATTTTCACTTTTTATATGTATAGTTTGAAAATTTTTAAAAATGTATTATGAAAAAGTAAAAATTTTTTTTGAAAAATACCCCTGAAAAATATCAAAAATTAATTTTTAAAATACTAAAAATATTTGTTTACATATTTTGATCACTTTTTATACTTGTTTTTGGCAGCCCTTGTAATTTAGAAGCCGAGAGAAATTGAATACCCATTTGCCAGTTCAGTCCCAAAGGTTGGTCGCCCAACAATTTTTAACGGATTCTTCAATTACAGACCGAGAGACTCGATTATTCGTTTAAAATTCTAATATTTTCTAAATGTGTTAAAATGGAAAAAAAAAGTTCAACTTTCGTGAAAAAAAATCCAAAAATGGACTTATTTATCTATTTTTAAATTCGTTTTACGTGTTTATGTCGTGAAAAGCAGAAAAGAATAGCCAGACAATAAAAAATTTGATGCAATCGACACACAAAAAAACCAAACATGAAATTTTTTTGAGCCATTATTCATACTCCTAAATTAAAAAATATAATAAAAAATTAATTAAAATATAAAAGACCAAATTGGCAACAGAATATTTGCGAGACGTTCAAGCCCAATTTGGAACATCAAGCAAAAAGACATCAGCACGCTGAATACTGGCAATGCTTAGAGGTAAAAACAGGTTGAATTTGGCACAAAACTTATGCCAAAGAAGGCGATCAGCAAAGCGATCAGAGGGCTTACAAGGTAACATATCGAACTTTATGTGTCCAAATCACTTTAAAACCACTTCAATCGTGTAGAGCATAGTTGTTTTACTATTGCCAATTTTCGGCTTTTTTGGCTCCGGTACCAAAAATGATCAGAAAAAAGTGATCAAAGTTTCGAAAAATCGATAAAAATGACAAAATTATTAAAAATTCATAAAAAATTGAAGGCTAATGATAGATCCATAAACTTTTTAAAAAATGATCAGCAAACAATTCTCTATCAGATATTATTATAAAATAAATTAAAATAACTGAATAAAAATATGCTAGGTGGAAGAATACTTTGAAAAAAATTCGAAATAATTCATCATCTGCCCAACGGATCCGAACCCTTGACAAAGGTCATTAAAATGAAAGGAAAAAAAAGAATCAAATTAACAATTTTTTGCTGAGTTTTTCATTTGATCACTTTTTTCTGATCATTTTTGGCACCGGAGACAAAAAAGCCGAAAATTAGCAATAGTAAATCGACTATTCTCTACACGATTGAAGTGGTTTAAAGTGATTTGGACACATACAGTTCGATATGTTCCCTTGTTAGTTGGAACAGTGCCATAAAAAGTGAATCAAATGCAAACAGCACCTTACAAGTGTTATGAAGCTTTCTGAAATATATTTGATGTAATGATGGAAAAACTGTTGTTCATTATCGATAAATTCTCATCAGGAAACGATTAAATGGCCATTTAGATTTCGTAATTATGCTTAATCAAAATATTATGACAATCAGCATTATTCATAATTATCTGAGGATTTTTTTGATAAGATTTTCCAGGGATTTGAAATGGAGTTCGGAGACCATAAAAATTTTGTTGGAAATTTTTTTTCTTTTTCATCTCTGCTGCAGTTTTCGCTACCATTTCTACTACTGTACTCGCTTAGTTCGACTTTACGGTAGTGGCAACCAAAATGGTATTGAACAGAATGCCAACCGATGAGAGTGCACACTTTTCGCCCACAATTAGCCACATGGCAAATGTGTGTTGGTCCCCATTTTGATGGAACAGTTCAACATAAGTTAATTGCTGATTTTGGTGTGATTCGGTTGCATTTAATGGCATCATCATCCAAATAAAATATATTTTCCAAAGATTGGCTCTATTTACTTTATGAGTCTAATCAATTAACCATACTTGGTTTTTATACAATAATTTTATTCATGTTCGAATCTATATTTTTTGATATCATTCGAACCAAAATAATCAACAATTACTAATTAAGCAAATATTTTTTTGGCAATTGCCTAAACGCCGAGAATTTATTTATTTTAGCTTTTTTAGACTTGTGCTCTTTCAAATGATACCAAAAATATAGGGATTGTTCGAACATGAACAAAGTTATTGTATAAAAAAAGGAAGTTAATTGGTTGGACTCATTAAAGTCGATTGGACTCATAAAGCGAAATATGTAGAAGCCATATGGTTACGCATTTTTAATGTAATTGGTTGTTCTAACTAATTATTACTTTTGGTTTTATTATTTCCTATGCATTTTCAATGTAATTGGCGCCTTTATATTAATTTTTACGCTAATGACAGGTGAAAATGTGCAATTGTTAATGTTTTGCACAACGCCATCTGTCTGAACTTTTGGGCCCAAATTTAATTTAAAACATTAGTTGCGATTTGTTGGTTGGACATATTCTATTTTTTATATTTAATATATAAGAGAAAAAATAATTTTGTAAAATTTTTATAAAGTTTTGAAAATTTTAATGTTTAGTGATGTGCTTCTTTGCATATTTAAAAAGGGTCCATTTTTGTTTCTTAATGAATGAATGCCATTTTCTTGAAATTGTATTTCAGTTTTTTTTTTGTAATGAGCTTTTGTCTGTGATGAATTGCATTTTTCAAGGTAATCAGTTTACTTAAAATTAACAATATTTGTAGCCAATTAAAAAGACGAGTTTTTAACTTGGTTTGAAGCTTCTAGCTTGAACTTTTTTGTGCCTTTTTTTGCCTTTTTTGCAATTTTGGTGCCTTATGCCGGCACGTAATTTTGGTGCCTTTTTTGCCTTTTGGCGCCTTTTTTCATGCCTTTTTTAGTATTTTTTGAAAAAAATGGAAAATTTTGAAATTTTTCTTATCATATTCTTTATAATTTCCAAAAAAAATTTCCCAGCGGCGCCTGTCGGCACCGCCGGACCCCAGTTATACCTTGGTTTTTTAAATTTTAAGACCACTGAAATTGTTGATATAACACAGGAGAAAAAAATTTGGTCCGAAGAGCAAAAAAAAGGGTCTTTTGGAAAATATGTTTTGCTAATTTGACAAATAATTATTGCGGAAATGTTGATTTTGGCTGCCTTTTTGCAATTTTCGTGCCTTTTTGACGTTTTGTTCATTTTTTATGCCTTTTTTCACATTTTTCGTGCCTATTTTAGGTGCCTATTTGAGAACTATTCGTGCCTAAAAGTCCGGGCTCTACTCATCACCCTTTTAATAGGATATTTTTCATCCCTTGCTCAAAAAAAAAATTCAAGGCACAAATTACAACTACCAAATTGGATTGCTCTTTATGTATATAGATATTTAAAAATTTATTTTTTCATTTATTTAATGTTTTTCGACATTTTTTAAGTTTCTGACCATTCCAAACAAAATTTCGGCATGTCATTTGACCAAGGATAAACAATGGACTCATTTGAGGGTCCGAGCGTGGGGCCTCAAAAATTGAATTTTTTTACTTTGTTTCCCTTCAGCGATGGTGGTCAATTGAGAAAAATTAGCAAAATTGGTGGCTCAGTTCGTTAAATTCGTAGTTTTGGAGACCCGGGTTCAAATCAACATGAAAATAAATAAGTTTTAATTATTCTATAGCAAACCAAACAATATAAAAAATCTCTTTTTTGACAAAAAATGCATTATAATTTTTCTTTTTAAGAAAATAAGCAAATATCAGTCAATTGCTCAAAGGTTGGTGAATTAATAAAGTGAATACAGTGGGAACTGGGATCTCAGGCATTTAAAATTTAGACAGAAAAATCCCTAAAGAAATCCAAAGTTGTACATTCCCTGCACAAGGCACAATAAAGGCATGATATCATTAAAACGGAACTCAACAAAATGACCCAATATATGTATTTGCCAAGATTGGTTTTTCGGTGTGGACATTTAAGCATCTTCCGCGTTGGTATTGCGATTTGAAAAGCCGCTTCATTAATTCTTTATCAAAGCATTCCATTCTCTCGCATACAAATTTTGCCATTATTTAAAAATTTATAGAAAGCGCAAGCTAAGTTATATTTGAAGCGCCATATCGTTTCAGCGATCGTTGATTAAAAAATAAAATTTTCAACAGAGTCAAGTCGCTTTCTATCGTCCACATGAAAATTCATTTTAATTTATCAAAGCGGAGATTGACACAGAAATTAATGAATGTTATTATTTTGATAAATTTGTTACCAAATAAAGGTTAATGATAAAATCACTGTGACTTTGTTGAGTATTCGACTCTTTTCTAATTCTATTTGATTATTCATTAAATTAAATAATTTTAAATTATTAACGGAAATATATCTATATAATTTCATATAAAAAACAATCATTTAATACATGATAAAAATGCAACAAAATGATAATAATGAATAGATAATTTAATTTCAACCAGAGTTGGTCACGTTAATATTATGTCAAACTAATTTTATTCAAAAAATATTATAAAGACAATAAACTGAATTAATTTTATTCTTTAAATTTAATTTAAAATTTGGTAATGATAGTTTAAAAATTATCAGCCATTTTTCTATTATTCATGTACAGCATTATAATGCTGTCCAAATTGGCCGACCGCGGTAATTTTAAATTTATAAAAAACCAAAAAATATTCTCTAATATTAACTCAACATTTTAGAAAATGACTTTCCGTCATCCCTTGATACACTCGGCGCGGACAACGCGAATTCCTTATCCACAAAATCATGGTAAATTATTGAATATAAATTTTTGCTGATCGACACAGTTCCGTGCCACTGTTTCCCTGCCATGGAGGATAAAGAATCCTTATTATTTTCACAGTTGACCAAATTTTATAAATTATATCGACAGAAAACCATTTTAAGATATTTCTATCAGGGCAAGTATGTTTGTTAGAATAATCTGGGTTGAGAAAAATCGAATTTAACATAACGGGTCGGATTTGGGTCGAGCCGACCGGAATTCTGGATCGGGATTTGGTACGAGAAAAAACCTTTTTCGCGATTCGGGGTTCTAACGACAAATATGGTGTTCTGATTGGGGATGGTTTGCCTCTGACAGATATTTTGGAATTTTTGCATGTCTGAAATTTTCTAGAGCATTGCGGTGCCTGTTGGACCTTCTCGGCGGCCCTTGTTCATTCGGATGCAGTTTTTGAAAGGCGAGTCGGCGATCCTGATCGTCTTGTCCTGTACTCAGCTCAATATCTGGTTGATTGTACTATTCGTAAGAAGCCTTACGAAGCTTGCAAAAGGATTGTCGTCATGAAAGCATTAAAGTTCACTAATTTTTAAATTAAAAAGGATAAATTGTGAGGATCTTTGAATTTCACGATTTTTGCGGCCCAAGGTTTGTGCCTCTAACTTTAGTAAAACATATTATGTGTGAGAGCTTTCTTAACAGTAGAAATAAAAGCAAGGGTCCTTTTTATCTCGAAAGAAGATTTTAAGGCGGAACCAGGGGTGAAGCGCGCCCACGACCCAGATCCGCGATTCGCGGCCTTTTTTTCAAGCGATTGGCGACGACGGCAATCAAAACTTATCAATGGATTATCCAATCAATCTTTTACCTTATATAATTTTATATAATTTAAAATGCTGAATTGATGTTCATCAATGGATTATCCAGTCAATCTTTTACTTTATATAATTTAAAATGGTGAATTGATGATTCATCAATGGATTATCCAATCAATCTTTTACTTTATATAAGCCAATGCCAGTGCTAAGCAGTTCCAACCTCCTTCAATCAGTTCTCACAATTGAAGTGAACACAATTTGGACGGAGGTTGGAACTGCTTAGCACTGGTATTGGCAAATTTTGATCTCTATCAACGCTTTAAAGTACGGATTTGGAAATGGTTAAAAAGATCGGAAAGCAACCGATTCACACTGATCGTGGACAAACAGGTCAGCAGCAGCAACTTCAGCAGCCGTCCGAAGATGATTTTCCATTGGAAGTATGTAGGTGGCGACATAGGATTAAGTCGCGGCAAATTTTCACGACCTGCATAACTCCGAAAAGCCGCCGCCACTGATCATGAGTGATCAGCATTTAAGAAGGGAGAAATTAGAGATAGCGACAAGCTGATATTTGTGATCATATCTGCCCCTTTGTTGTCCTTTCTTCACAGTATCAGTCTTTAATAAATTTTGTTATTTATATTTGTTGTTGTTCCATTGGGTACGGGTACAAGAGATAAAAAAAAATTTCTATAAAAATTCTCAAAAATCCTCAAAATATGTAAAAAAAAATGAAAATATGTACGAAAAATTGTGAAATATGTACGAAAAAGTCCAAAATATGTATAAAAATATGTACATATGTAATATGTAGAAAAATCCGAAAATGTGTAAAAATATGTAAATAAAAGTCCCAACTTTTGTTTGCAAACACAAAAAAGAAAGTGTTTTTCCTACTAATTAGGCTATGGAGAATCCAGGAAAAAAATATGTATTTACATAAAATTAGCAGCCCTAAAAATAATAAATAAAGTTGGAAAGGAATGAAAAGAATTAAAATTGCAATTTGAATTTGAAAAATAAAAATTAAATGGTTGTGCACGGGGGTGTATTACAATGCTAACGGACTTACACGCCTCGCCGCCGATTAAAATACTGATAATGGTTAAGGAGGGTGAGCAAAAGCAAACAAAAGCTCAATGTTGTGTCACCGGAAAAATAAATTGAAATTGGCAAAATAAAAATGGAAAAAACAATTTAAATATGAAAAACCAATTAAAATTAAAATTAGCAAAACAAATTAAAATTAACAATTTATTTTATGCAGACAAAATATCAATTAATGACATGCGCGGGAGGGGGGGAGGGGGGTTGCGCACAATTTTGTCGATAAACAATTCACCGAGGGGCAGAGGAGCGGGTGGGGGGGGTTGTAAACGACTGGTTCAGCGCACGGGTTGGGGGTGTGGAGGGGAAGGGCAGTCACGCCTCGTTACGCCGAACGGTGTTCCCTTCGCTCTCCCCCGCCGATGGGGAGGATAGGGGGGGAAAGCGACGCCAATCCTGAGCGGCGCGTTGTGAAGGGCTCAACACTCTCCCCCGAAGGGAGGGGGGCCGGCGTGTGACAAAAATGGGTTAATTTGTCGGGAAGGGAGAGTGTGTCACAGCCCACGAAACAGCCCACGAGCGTTAACAGCTCAAAAATCAACGACTGCGCAGAGGGGAGGGGTGGGGGACAGTCCCACCTCGTTCCGCCGAATGGCCTTCCCTTCGCGCTCCCACGCTGGGGGGCGGGGGCAGCCGCCGATCCTACGCGGCGCGCTGCGAAGGGCACAATGTGGTGGTAAAATTTACCACCACATTTGTGGCCATACACTACTAATATCTAAAATATTTGGATATTTTATATGAATATTTTTTCCGATTGTATGCTGAAGGTTTATTCAATCTTTATTTCATAATGGTTTTAATGCATATTTAATTTAAAAACGTATTCAATCTTTATTTAATAATGGTTTTAATGCATATTTAAGTTAAAAACGCTGAATTTGCCAAGCAATTTTCGGCAGTTAATCCAATATTTTTTTCTTCTTCTGTTGCGGCTCGGCCCACAAGCCGCAACGGGACGGTTCGTCGTCCATGGTTCGGGGTGGGGGTAGAAGAGGAAGGAGAGGGGGAGGGGCTACCGAATACCCAACTGCTGGTTTTCTTTTTTCTTTATTCGGTGTACGATCGGAGCCCATGAAATGAACAATTAGTGGGGCTTAAATACGATCACATTTGGGTTGGGCCTATATACAAAACATACAAACCAATTAATTAGAGAAATGGGCTGATCAAATGGGCTGTCTTTTTCTCTTACTTTTCTTCTTTCTTCGCTGTGACTTCTCTTCCTTTGCGGCAGAACATTCACATGCATTGGTTGATGTTGTCTCCCTTCACGTGCACTTTTTGTCCCCATCGGACCATGTTCGGGCGGGGAGGGCCGGTTTCTGCTGTTCGGGGTGGCTGTGTCAGCTGTTTTTCATCGCAGCTTTCTGTTCATTCATGTGCGCCGCTTGGTCGATTGAGCTGTTATTCTCTCTCCAAATTGTCACTTTTTTGCCCATTTTTCATCGCTTCATCGCCCACTGATAATTTTTCCCCTTTTTTGCTCTTTCGCTCGTCGCTCTCTTTCCAATCATTAACTGTCCGTTCCACGGACAGTCGCGGCTGAATTCCAGTCGCGACACTTCCGGAAATGCACAAAAGGAGTTGGTTTCCGTCGTCGAAACTCTGAATAATATTTCGCAGCGTTTTTGGGGTAAAACTGCGCATCATAACAATTCCAATGGAATGGTTTTGAAAAACGAGGACGATTTCAAGGAAGAGGAAAATTGGTTTAGTAAATTTATAAAACAAAATATTTTGAAAAAAAATAAAACACCAAAAAATGAGAAAAAAAGGGAAAGAAAAATTTTGATTTATCAAACAAAACTGAAAACAATCTTCGGCAAGAATTTGAGCATAAAATGGAAAAAATATATGAAAATACAAAACAAAATGCCAAGGAAGAAAATGAAAAATTGCAAAAAGCATTTTCAAACGCAAAAAAATGATGGAGAAATAGATGAGCTGAGAGATGAATATTTTGACAAATTTGGCACTTTCAATTCGTCGCCATTTTCAAAAGCTTCCCTGTTTTAATCCTTTTCATTTCTTTTCATATTTTCAACTAATTTTTCCTTTTTTCTCTCATCAGAAGGGCGATAACTTTTAGGGGCGAAAAAGTCCAAAATAGTGGCAAAGAATTCGCGAAATAGGGGCGAAAAGTTTTAAATGTAGGGCTGAAATTTATTAAATTGCTGTTTTTCTATGTAAATAAGTTAAAATTAAGGCAAACAATTTTATTCATTGATTACAGTTGCAAATAATTATTTAAATTCGAAATTTTTGAGTACATTTTTCCAAAATAAAAAAATTTCAAAAATCAGAATTTTGACAAGAAAAAAAATTAAAAAATTTTGATCAAGAAAAAAACACATTTAGTTGAAAAATTTTTGTAAATTTTTCGAACAAGTCGCTAAAAAATGTGATCCGGTCAAAAAAAAAATTTCATTACTTTTTTTGTTAAAGAAATTTGTGAATTTTATGTGAAAAAATTTAAAAATCGCGAAATAAGGACGAAAATAGTGGCGTAACGCAAAAATAGGGATAAAAACTTATTTTAGGGGCGAACACTCAAATAAGGATTTTTAGAGGCGAACATCCAAATAGGGATTTCTATGGTCGCATAGGGGGGTTAAAATGAAGAATTTCCAAACAAAAAATGTGTTTTTCGTGACATTTCTCGTCGAGTTAAAGCTGCAGAAAACAATTTTTCTCTTTATATATATTCTGCTGGATTAGATCGTAGGATAAATAGTGGTGATTTATCCTTTATTGCTATGAAGAAAGGGGCTCAAACATAGCATTTCTACGTTAAAATTTTTTGATTTGGTGAAGTTTTTAGTCCATAAAAATCCATATTTTGGGGGTTTTCGGGAATAAATCCATATTTCGCCATTTTTGCCATTTTAAGTCGATATTTCGGCAATTTTTGGCAAATTTTCACAAGAAAAATGCAAAAAAGCGAAAAATACACACCTAAATATTTATTTGATTTAAATTAACGTGACCACCAGCGAGAATTATTTTTTAATTTAGGTTTTCGCAATTAATTTGAGAAATTTTTTTTTGGCGATTTCGTCACGCAATCGTTCTTTTTTTTAATTTTTTTTTCTGATAAAATTGGAGGAAAAAAGTAAAAATTCGAAAAAACAATTAATTTAACGGTAAAGTTAAAAAAATTGGCGATTTCGCGCTCAAACCGACTCCAACCGAATACAACCGCTGGTGGGAAAGCATGGCGATCGCTAAGCGATTGCACATGACTTCGCGTGGCCATTGCCAGGCCAATGCCCCCAAATATGGAGACGCACCACCACGACAAGTAGGAGGATGCGCCCCACAAAGCTGACGCCAACGGGGAGAAGACGCGAGCAGCGGGAAACGGCGCCGGCGAGCAATCGCACAGCGTCAACATCAATCGCATTTATTATATATGATGGAATTTAAATGTTTTCTTTTTTGCTGGGGTGTAAAATAAGAGCGATGGAATGGGTGGCAGAGGGGCGCTAAATCCATAGGACTATTTCTCCGCTGCGCTCGTTTCTTTACCGTAAAATATAAATTTTGTTTATGTACTATTTCTCTCATTGAATATATTTTCCTTTATAAAAAAAAACAAAGTTTATTTGAAACCTTTCAGTACTCTATTAAATAGAGTAATACGTGACTTGGAATTAAAAATTCAAATTTTAATTTTCAAAATTATATAATGTCATTTGAGAAAAAGTTTATTGGCCTTTTCATTCCTAAAAACCCTCAAAACAGTCACGAAATGAAAAAATTTTCTCTAAAAATTTTTAAATTATGCCAAATATAACTGCAATTAGATGGAAAACTGATCATATAACTAGGGAATTTGTAAGTTTATTTTAGTTTTTTAAATAAAAATTTTAAAAAAATAAAAGTATAGAATGAATAAGAGAATCGTGGTTTTAAGATAGAATGTTTAATAGAGTTGGCTTCTCGAAAAGTTTGGAAAATTTTTGTCGAAATGACCAAGCACTATTTTTTGCAAATCCATTCGGAAATTTATTATCCAAACCACCGATGGCACGCTTTTGGGCACTTCTGAGAGGGGAAGAGGGAAATTTTGGCGTCCAATTTTCCAAAATTTACTAAGGTGCCAATAAAATTTTGAAAATCAAAAAATCCTTAAATCATTGTTTCTACATCCAATTTGGGCTTTTCCGCTTGTTTTTGTCTGCCTATTAACGCTCTCAAATTTGGTTTAGTTCCAATCACTTTTAAAAGCTATGGGTAATCAAATTTTCAAAAAAAAAGAAAGCAAAATATGGCCACAAAATCTGACGAAAATTTTAGCTAAAAACCCCAACAGTTAAATAGGAAATATGTAATCAAAAAATTTTAAGCAAAATTAGGTCCGCATCAGATCATTTTTTGATAATTATTTGGGATTATATTCACTAAAATATATTCCTAAAATAATTTGCAGAATTAAAAATTTATGAATATTTTATTCAAAATAATAATTGCCCATACCGACCTGAATGCATAAATAATTAAAAAATTTGAATTTTATTAAAAATCAATAAGAATTAAATATTTTCTGGATACCTTAGAGTCCCGTACCGGGATGTATCCCAAAAATTTGGTGTGATTCTAATCATTTTTTGGGTCAAAATCAGAAATGAATTTTCTTCGTTTCGCCGTTCAAAGGAATTTTTTTTTTCAAATTCATTTACAACAAATTACATACAATTTAAATTTAGACGCTAAAAGGGGGGAGCATCAAGTCGAAGAAGAGGCGCAGAAAAAGCATCAAATTTTTTGTTGACGAGGAAGAAAATGTCATTGTTTTATTGTGCAAATAAAAGTGGCACGGAATGAGAAAAAGCAAAAAAAAAAAAAACATTAAAAAAGGAAAAAAAAATTAAGAAAAGGCTAAATTTTTTTTATCAACAACGGAAAAAACAAAACCATTCATCAGTGAATGAAGTCGAAAAGAAACAATCTGCTGATAGGTTATGAACAGTTCAAAACCCGAAGAAAATACTTTAACCAAGCAAAAGATAAAAAAAGAGAAAAATTGTAAAAATGTTAAATGGAAAAAAGGACAGAGAAAAAATTGATGAGAGAAAAAAGGAAAATTAGCTGAAAATATGAAAAGAAAAGAAAATCAATTTAAAAAGGGCAGTTTTTGAAAATGGTGACTCAAAATTCATCAAATTCAACTCTCATCAGTAGGGCTGCTAATTTTATGTAACAAAATTTGCGAATTATGTAAATAAAATATGTATAAAAAATGCTAAAATATGTATGAAATATGTACAAAAAGCCCCAAATATGTACTAAAATATGTAAATAAAATTTTTTAAATGGTAATTTTTTGGGTAAAAATTCTTCGTAAAAAGTGAAACAGGCACAAAATGCCATAAAAATGACCAAAATAGGCTTAGAATCACATTTTAGTACCTTAAATATTAATTTTTGTGTATCTCATTTTTTAAAAAAATCGATTTTTAGGGATACATTTTCAAAAATTTTTTTTTTATTTTTCAAGAAAAATTTCTATAAATTCTCAAAATATGA
Source organism: Heterodera schachtii (assembly GCA_023374025.1). Lineage (NCBI taxonomy): Eukaryota > Metazoa > Nematoda > Chromadorea > Rhabditida > Heteroderidae > Heterodera > Heterodera schachtii. The sequence goes on from SIJG01000021.1 coordinate 1,062,320, forward strand.
AAAAAAAAAATGAAAATGCGTACGAAAAAATTGCAATTTTTTTTGGGGCATCAAAAATTTTTCTTAAAAAATCCTCAAAAATTGCAAAATATGTACGAAAAAATTCGAAAAAGTCCAAAATATGTAAGAAAATATGTACATATGTAATATGTAGAAAAACCCTGAAATATTTAAAAATATGTAAATAAAAGTCCCAACTTTTGTTCGCAAACACAAAAAAGAAAGTGTTTTTCCTAGTAATTAGAGCATGGAGAATCCCAGAAAAAAATATGTATTTACATAAAATTAGCAGCCCTACTCATCAGCTCATTCCTTTCTCTATCATCTTTTGCTTTTTTAAATTTGGCCCTTTCTTTCTTGCCAATTTTTTTTTAAGTATTTTCATATATTTCTTCCATTTTATGCTCAAATTCTTGCCGAAGATTGTCTTCAAATTCGTTTGGTGAATTTAAAATTTTCTTTCCTTTTTTTTTTGCACATTTTTTGGTACGTTAAATTTTTTCCACAACATTTTGTTGTATAAATTTACTAAACCAATTGTCCTTGTCTATGAATCGACCTCATTTTTCAAATCCATTTCATAACAATACTGATAAGGTATAATGTCTGTTTTAGCACCCCAAAAACACCGCGAAATTTTATTCAGAGTTTCGACGACGGAAATCAATTCCTTTTGCTTTTTATTACGTCGAAAAAGAATTGGCTTAACTGCCGAAAATTTCTTGAGAAATTCTGCGTGTTTACCTTAAATTTGCAATAAAATCATTGTGATAAATAAAGATTTGAATAAACCTTCAATATAAAGTCGGAATAAATATTCGTGCAAAATATGTAAATATTTGCCATTTTTTTAGCATTTTTCTTTAAATTCCTCCTTAATTTTGTCACATTGCCAATTCTTTTGCATTAAATAAACAACGCTAAGATGGGCCTCATATTTTTGTGTCAAATATTTGTGCATTTTTTCAATTTTGTGTAACCCAAAAGAGATCATGCGTTCACCACCATCATGACTTGATATGTCCTTTCTCTTTCGTTCGATATAAATAATTTGAATATTCTTTAGCCATCTTAGAAAATTTCACCGGATTTGTGTCGCTAATCCTTTGACAAATTCCGAAAATAATGCAAAATTTTTCTAAATTTTTTATTTACTTAATTTCATTAAATGTTTATTCTCACCCATGTCTCTTGACCATCGAATTTTAAATCCCAAATTATCAAATGTTTGTCCTCTTCAATTTCATCGGCATTAGTTGGGTCGTCCATTTTTGCCTTTTCAACCGCTTTTTTGAACATTTCCTACAAATATTCTTCAAAGTTTTTTCCACAATTTTGTAAAATTATTCCGTTTAATCAGTTCAGTTATTTTCCATTCTTTCGCTGTTTCATTTGCCAATTGCAAAATCTTTTCATTGATTGGCACTTTTTGATCATTTTCAAACTCCTCATTCAACATTTTTGGTACAAAAAAATCTTTAAAATTTGTTTAATTTATATTCACAAATTTTTCCGAACGATTTTTTAAAATAAAACTGCGAAATTCTGACCAGGCAATTCACCATATAAATTATTGGCCCTTTAATTTCAATTTCATTTAGCATAAATTTCGGCTTCACTGTAGGAATTCCTAAGTATTCTCTGCACAAATATTCGTACAAAATGTTTCGATATTTTTGACATTCTGTCCGTTCATATTCTTCAAATTCATCTGCTATTTTGTCACATTGCCAATTCATTCTCATAAAATACCCAACGTCAAGGTGAGCTTCGTATTTTTGCATTGAATATTCACTGATTTGCACTTTCTGATCATTTTCCACAAACGCAATTAGCAAATTGTCCTCTGTCTAATTAATAAAATGGATTAATAAAATTACAATAATTCCTTATATATTAACTCACCGATGGATTTGCAATTGAAAATGGAATTAAAAATTGATGAAAAATGATAATAAAAAAGGAATCATAAAAACACAAGTAATCATCAATATTTCTTTTTATAAAATATAAATTATCAAACAAAAAGGAAATGAAAAAGCGTTAATTAAAACTATTAAAATCCCTTGTTTATTTAATTTAATTTATTTACATTAAAAAACTTGTAGCTTTATTTATTAAAACGTATGTTTGATTTTAGTAGAATACCCAAATTCCTATTTATTTTTTTAAATTTACGTTTTAATTTATATTTATAAAAAAAACATAAAAGTTAAACATAGAAAGACCAAATAAAAGAAAATGATTCTCAAAGTGACGAACAATTTCAGGTTCGTAACATTTTTGGTATTTTTTATATTTTTCTTTGTTTAATTTTTGAAAAAAAACGATTTTTATGGAGCAAAATAATCTTGAAATAAGAAATTTCAATAAATATATCATAAAAACCTCAAAATATGTACAAGCGGAATTTAGGGTATTATTTTGGGCATTTAAGAAAAAATTCCTTAAAAATCCCAAAATTGAGAAACGTATAGAAAAAGTGCGAAAGCCTAAATTATATTAAAAAAACTACTTAATGAATATATTAAAAATCAGAAAAAAATAAATAATATTAATTTTTTAGAAAAAGAATGCGGCAAAAAATATCTAAAAAATTTTGTTATAAGCTCCTCAAGTTTGCAATTCATTTTAATTAAATTAAAGTTTATGATTTTATCAAACCCAAAAATAAAATCCGTATAAAGAATGAATATTTTTTAAAATAAGTATATGATTAAAATGAAAAAAGTGGCAAATCACACTGCCTTTTAAACGGAGTAAAAATAAATTGTAATGGTGAATTAAATATCATCAGTAGGATTATCCAGTTAATCTTTTACTTTATATAATTTTATAATTAAAATTGATGATCATTTATCCAATCAATTTTTTACTTTATTATTATTTAAATGGTGAATTGGTGATGATCATTAGGATTATCCAATTATTTTTTTACTTTATTGTTTTATAAATGGTGAATTGATGATGATCATTAGGATTATCCGATCAATTTTTACTTTATTATTATTTAAATCTTGAATTGAAGATCATCAGTAGAATTATCCACTGGATTTCCACCAAGGCTTAACATTTTGCCCAATTTTTTATTAAACGAAGGAAATAAAAAAAATTAAAAATTTCTTTGTTTTGGGGTAATTTAATTATGCGCCGCAATCATACCCATTTAACATTTAACAAACAAATTTTCTCGATAATAACAATCAAAACTAATAATTGAATACAAAATCACAACAAAAACTCGAAATCTCTCCCATTGGTCCAGAGATTCAAGCGCCCAAGCGCTTCCGAAAATTGGCAGTAATGGACACACCCAATTTATACAATTTTTCACGGTGCCTATTTGGAGAAGGAGGGAAGGATTGGAGAAGGATGGAACATTAGGAAGAAAAGGTGAATAATAAATAAAGATAAAACAATAATGAATGAATAGGGGAAAACGTGGGATTCTATGTGCTGGGGTCAAAGGGCAAATTGATATGGGGGATAAACATCAAATGGAACGACAAACATTTAAATCAAAAGTCATTCTTCTCACATGCCCCCGTCGACGCAAGAATCGGTCCCCGATTCTGATCAGTCTCCCCCGGGCCCACAGATGCGACGTCCCGGCGCATGGCGATGAAAGATGGAGGCGATCAGTTGACGTTCGGCTTTGATTTACTTAAAATGGGCAAAAAGGGGAGGGAAATCGGTCTCAGTTCAGCAGACGAAATGCGGAATGCTTTTATCAGCCATTTGATCAGCACTTATCAGCCAAACATAATTAAAGGGAGAAGCGGCTGCCAAATTGGTGAGGGAGTTGGGTACGCCATCAAAGGAAAATGGGCAAAACTCGAAAATTGGGCAACCGTGCCATCATGTTTGCCTCACTTTTCTTGACTATATTTAATTTGAGTTGTGGCTTGGGATCGGACTTTTGATCAACGGCAATTTGCTGTTTTAAATTTTTGGAAAATTCCTCCTTTCCTTCGCCACGCTCTTTGGCCTTCAATTCGGCAACCTCCTCCATTAAAGCCATTATTTCTCAGCCTTGCCCCTGCGCCATCAAATTCTGTTGGACGGACCAAATTGAAAAATGGCCATTTTCCTCTTCTGCCATTTCCAACTTTTCTTTTACCGTCTTCAATTCAGCTTCCATCGCCAAAAATTCGGAACCACTTTGCTCTCTTTCCACCAGCAGTTTTATGTTGTCAGCCTTTAGGAACTTGAAGAGTTGTTCACTGTCCAACAATTTTTGATGCAAAATTTCGACTTTTGCCTCTGCTTCGTCTCGTTTGGCCGTCCGTGACTCTCACCAATTCAGCTTTCAGCTTTTCAACCAAACTTTTCTCTTGCTCTGCTCGGCCCACATTTCCTGATCTTTCCAACATTTTTTCATTCGAATGCGCTGACGGCCTCTCAAATTCCAAACCGAGTGCCTTTCCAGCCAAATTCTGATTTCGGTTGCCTTCACAGCCACATATTTGTCGCAGTGCACGGCCTTGTGCCAACATTCTGCTTATAAAACCTGCCTGACCAAAATTTTCTTCCATTTGCGACGAAATGAGAGAGTCGGGGGACGCGCTGCATTTCCATGGTTTTGCATTGCTTCTTGTGTGCAGTCGGAGAGCAATTCGGAGTCTTTCAAAAGGTGGTGCAGTTCAGTATCGGACAGGAGCGTCAAATCAGGAAAAAGGAGGAGAGCGATGTTGGGGTTCGGGTTGGGTTTGGAAGGGTTCGGTTCACTAAGTCAATGCGATCGACTTGGAGAATTATTTATTTATTTGGGGACAAGAATGAAATAATATATATTTATTTGGAGAAGGAGGGAAGGATTGGAGAAGGATGGAACATTAGGAAGAAAAGGGGAATGAATAATGAAAGATAAAACAATAATGAATGAATAGGGGAAAACGTGGGATTCTATGTGCTGGGGTCAAAGGGCAAATTGATATGGGGGATAAACATCAAATGGAACGACAAACATTTAAATCAAAAGTCATTCTTCTCACATTAATCAGGTAACTAGGCAATAATCGTTCCACAAAATTTCAGAACTAGGAGTAATTGCTAAGTGCCTAACCAAAATTGGATTTTCGTACACTTAAGTCCCGATTTCAAACCATCAAAAAGCGACCATTTAGCTCCCCTGATTAGTCTCACCTAATAAGCATGCATTTTTTTGTAAGTCTTACATTTTGCTAAAATATTCTCATCAAAAATTTACTCAAAATTGTTTTATAAACACCTTGTACACAGAAAGTGTCAAATTCTGATTATCTAACAAAAAAATACCCAAAATGATTTTAATGTATCAAATTATCAGTAATTTCTTTAATTATTATTTTTTTTTATTTATAAATTTATTTAACGTTAATTTAATTACGAAATATATTTATTTGAATATTTTAAGATTATTCTAAAAAATTTAGCCAAGTAAATAAAATATTTAATTTAATTTCGTGGAAATTAACTACCAATTTTCCCACTCAAAATTTCTCACCAATTTCATTTCCATTGGAAACCAAATTAAACAAAATTAAAAACATGGGAAATTTTATAAAATGGTAACAGGCCAAGAAATATTTATTAATAAATGATGTTAACAGTTTGCATTTGAGCCAATTTTCCCACCATTTTATCAGATTGTCTAAATTCTCTTTCTTTTGTAATGCCAATAAAAGTCAAATGTACACCATTTTTTCAATATTCAATGCTTAGAGCTTAAATTGCCAATTTTGGCAATGAACATCAGTCACTATGCCATTCTGGGGCACTTTAATACAGCATTAACTTTAAATAAATTAAATTGCTAAATGAAGCAAAATTAAACAAATTAGTCACTTGAAAAGTAAAAAATCAATAAAATTTAAAAAACAATTTTTTGGCGTCATTTTCAATAGAACTAGCTCCAATGTTTGGTTTTCAAATTAAACTATGTTCAAGCTAAAACCGATCTTATGATGGTATAAAAATGAAGGCTTTAAAAATTATATTTTTGATTGACAATCATTTATTTTTCTTACCATATGTAATATTTGAAGCGGAAAATAATTAAACATCACGAAGTATTTTGTGTTTTTCTCTGTTAACCGAGATAAAGAAATAATACACCCGTGCCTCGGTAGCTCAATGGTAGAGCTGTCCACGGATTGGGTGAACGAGTGGGTTCGTTTCCCACCCGAGGCCGAACATTTTGCCCATTTCTTATTCTATGATTAATCCATTCCATTTGTAGTTCGTTCTATTTTCCTAATTTCATCTTATCCTTACTTTTATATTTTTTCCCCAGAAATGTCGTCCTCCCCGTCCACTGCTGTGTTCATTTTCTCTTACTCATTTTTTTCCGTTGAACTGATCATTTGTGTCGCCGTTTTGGCCATCACTTTTCTGAATTTGGCTGTCATTGTGCCAACTAAACTTTTGCATTTGAATCTGAAAGGCATTCTGATCACCCAAACTGTTACGACAATGATTTTTGTTGGCGATCGATCAATAATGTTGGTCCGCAAATTGATTTTTTCCAATAACCTATTTGCACCAGCTGATATGACTCTACAGGTTGGTGTACTGTAGTTTCGATACCTGAGCCTTAAAAAAGAATTAAAAAGATTAATTTAATTAAAGGCCATAATGACTTTCATTTCGATTTACAAAAATGTGCTTGGGCATGTTTTGTTCGTTGAACGCTTTTTTGCTACAGTACGCACAAAATCGTACCAAAACATTTCAAAACTGTATTTGTTCATTGGCTGGTTCAGCATTACTGTATGTTTTGGGAATTATTTATTTACCTATTTTCATAAAAAAATTCATTTATTTTCGTTCATCGTTGCTTTTGTGAACACGGTAACCAATGGAGAGTCGTGGACAGTTACTGAATTCAATTTCATCACTTCCATTTTGTTCACTGTTTTGGGCCTCGTCGAATTTATTGTATTTGTTTAATTTTAATATTTTTTAAATTCCATTTTTTTAATAATAATTTAAAGATTATTGCTCTAATTGGCTATTATAATCGGAGAAAATATTGCAATCAGCTACAAAATGCTGGTCTTGAAAATTATACCATTGCTCAGAGATATGAAGTAAAACTAAAATTTAATATTTTTATTTTTAATTTTCTAATATTAAAAAGGTTGCGGAAAATGTGAAAACTTCTCAACAACTTTTGCCAACATTTTTTGGCATTTTTTTGTCAAATTTATCATTGTACATGAACTACGTTATAATGTGGTACAAACTTTTAAAAGAAGATTACCAGATTAGCATTTGTTTTGCAATTTTAATTTGTGTTAATTCAATTATTTGTGGTGTCATCGAACTCACCGTTATCACGTAATTATTGGACAAACAATTATTAAAATTAAAAAAAAAATATATATATTTATTAAAATATATATTAAATTAAAAACATACATTAATTAAAATATTAAATTAGAAAACATACAATTAATTAAAATATTAAATTAAAAAACATTTTCTAATTGATCACAGACATCATCCGTTGCTGAAGCGGCGTTTTCTTCGGCTTTTGAAAATGGTGTCTAATTTTCGCCGTAATCGAATTGACACTGTGCCACCAATTGCTGTGGAACTGAACGGCATCGGATGCAAAAAGAACGAAAATGAAACAACGGAACATTTCAAAATGCTTCAACAAGCATGGAACAAATAAAACATATGTTATTATTTCATTTAAGGAATAAATTTGTTTTGCTTTCAGTCTAATTGAAAGACAGGCCTAATCGAAATCGACCTAATCTACGAATCCGCAAATTAAATATTTAATTTTCCAAAAATGAAAATTTCTTTCTTTTCATAGAGCTACCAAATCAACCTTTGGAATATTCTCTCAATATTATCAAAATTTTAAAAATCCTAAAGCATTTCCTTCTGCTCTTTCCACATTTCTTGAATAAATTTTTTTCTCCTTAGGTAAATTTAATTAATTTTTTGAAATAGTAATTCGCTTGAATTTATAGAAATTTGATCATTACATTTGGCAAAATATATATTTTTTCATGCATAAATAACATTTTGTAGATTCACAGACATTTTTTTTAGGAATGAAAATTTGAGGAAGAAAAATTTTGACCCAAGCGAAAGTGCGCGGGAATTTAATTATCACTAATTAACTGCTTCAATTTCTTTTGACACCCTTTTTCTCATGGGCATCATTTGTAGGCTTTACTTGACGAAGCTAACAAAGGAAGGTCCCCAAGTGTCCGTGGGTTTCCGAATGAAATTTTGTGGGTGAATAAAGCATCCTTGGGTTTTTAAGCAAAGTGCTTTATTTTCTGCGAAATGAGCCCGAGTGCCGAGTTATGACGTGCCAAAGATTTTTAATGAATAAACAAAAGAAATAATTAGTTGTTAATCACTTAGTCTGTCAATTGATGTAGCGATAAAGTGCGGGTCTCAACTTTTTGGTCCCAGGCTCAAATCTCGACACTCGGGCTCATTTCGCAGAAAATAAAACTACTTTTCTTAAGAATACCCATGGTGCTCTCTATCCACCCACAAAGTTTCGTTCGGAAATCCCACGGACACCTGTGGGGCCCTCAATTTGTAAGCAGAAAGCAAAATTTAATCAACACTTTTAATTTCTCCAAATTACCCAGTGCATTATTTTAACTGACTAAAAATGTAAAGTGATAATTATACACCAAAAAATCGAAATTAACCAATGTGTGCCTGGAAGTTTTTTGATGTCAAAATTCGATAAGTATCGTTTTTTTCATTTAGTCGCATCTATCGTAAAACGAACCTACACTATATAAAACAACTATTTTTGTCCCGAATGATTGACGTCCACCATCGGTGCCAAAAGATCCCACGTGGTTAACATTTCTTTTTCCATTCAAACGTCATTGAATGTGCCAAAATGTTTCAATGATGTAATGAACAAATTATTTTTAGCATGAAACAAAAAAATTCCCATATTTCCCAATGATTTTCTCACTACTAATAATAAAATATGTAGCGTAGTATAAAGGAAATATAAGAAATCCAAGTAAATAATATTGTAGTTAACCATTTCTTGATTCTTTATCAATCGAATTAAAAAATTTCATTTAACAATTTTTAAATTAAATTGAATCGATATGTCTAGTAGAGCCCGGTGCGGAACGAGATCCCTCGGGGGATTTAGTGGGATCTTAGCCCACAATCCCGCACTGAATATATTTACAACAAATACAATTAAAGGTAACGCCATTTTATAGGAAAGTTCTCTAAAATTTATAAAAAAAAAATTTCATGGCGGCTCCTATCGCGGCACTGCCGGACCCCCTCCCATTTTACAAACTTTTTTGAAAAAGTGAGTCGCAAAAAAAAAGTGATGTGAAAAATAATAACATTATTTTTTTTATGCCAGCCTCCAAAATTTCTTCAATTGTTATATTTAGTTTTTTTGAAGGTTTCTTTAAACTTTTTCAAAAAGCTAAATGAACAGATAATTACATAATTAGGATTTATGTCAATTTTTTTTTTTGAATTTATTCGGTTTCGATCGGACTTATTTATTTTTTTTCTTTTAATTTTTAGTTAAATTAAAAATTGATGACTACCATATTCACTGAATTAGAGCTCTACCGTATTACTGAACTAGAGAGCCAACTGGGGCTCTATTTCAGTAAACTCAGTATATATTAAACACTAATTTTCCCAGAAAATGTCGTCATCCCCGTCCACTGGTGTGTTCATTTTTGCTTACTCACTTTATTCCGTTGAACTGATCACTTATGTCGCCGTGTTGGCCATCGCTTCGCTGAATTTGGCTGTCATTGTGCCAACTAAACTTTTGCATTTGAACCTGAAAAGCATTCTGATCACCCAAACTGTTGTGACAATGATTTTTGTTGGCGATCGAGCAATAATGTTGGTCCACAATGAAAAATTTCAAAATGGTAATAGACCACCCCTGGCTTATATTTCAAGCCGAGGGATGAGCCTCTGTGCCGAGGAGATATGGCATGTCAAAATTTTTTCTGATGAGACCAATCTGATCACTTATGGGTGTTCGGTGGTGTATTGGTAGTCCTCTTTTCTGATTATACCGTATGTTCAAATCCTTAATGTGTTTTAATATTTTTAAAAAAAAATTAATTTCAAAAATTTTGCTTATTTAAAAGTATTATTTTTTGATAATTAATTTTTACATACAAATGCGCTTCCTTTGTTGTTGTTTTTTTAAAAAATTCAAATCTAGGCCCCAAAACCGAAAAGTACCAAACGAAAATCGGCTACTTTTCGATTTTGTGTACACATCCAAAATTTTAAAAAAATGTACAAAATATGCACAGAGTTTTTGGATAGCGCAAAAGGTATACAAGTCAGATCTGAGATTTTTTGGCATTTTGTGGCAAATATCCTGTTGTGCCATCCAAAAACTCTGTGCGTATTTTGTACATTTTTTTTAAATTTTGGCTGTGTACACAAAACCGGAAAGTACCTGAAAAGCCATCTCACTTTATTTAATAAAAAATTTATATGAATCAAATTATTACCACGGTTGTTTTTTTTATCATATATTCATAAAAATTTATAAGATTAAATTTACTTTAGATATAAAATTCTCTAAAGTTAACTGTGAGCTTTTTTTTATAGATTTTGTCAAAAAAAAAAACAATTTTGCGGGTTTTGGATCGAAATTGAATTTTACGATCTGTGGATTTTTCATAAGTATTAAAAAGGCAAGAATATTTTTAAATTTTATTATTTTTATTGATTGGAAACTTACAAATAATACAAGGTTATATGTTTCATGTAATTCAAAAAATTCTGAATAAAAATTTTTCCAAACCATCGTAAAATTCAGCTAATTTTTTTTTGCTCCTGGCCTTACAATTTATTAAATGAAAGTGCCAGAGGACAACGGTACGCCAACAAGCACCTTTTTGCCAATTGAGCGCCAAACTGGCTTTTTCGGGCATCTTAAAACAGTCTTTTCGTAATAACTTTGTTTTAAAGGAACGAATATTAACAACAAAAGATATTTTTGAGATTCTCTTGAATTGAAAACTTTTTGAGTTCCAGAAAGTTGCCCGTTTCAGTACCAGTGAGCCCGTTCTTTCGGGCTCTGCTTTCTTTCCTCTGAAATTTTTTCCAACAATTTCAAAGAATTATTTTTCTCTCAGGTCCCACACTACCCATTCTTACCTTTACTTAAAATCTCATGTCTCGTGCCAAAATGTGAAATACGAAGCACGAAACGCCGTAAAAAAAAGTAGACTACGAAGTACGAAACAAGAAACAAGCAACAAATCCCTGATATACACAGTTTGTAAATAATGCCATAATTTGAGTGCCAAAAAATTGAATGAAAATTTTGCAAGACATTAATGATAATTATATTACGAAAAGCGTTTTTTTGATGCCCACAAATTTTTTAATTTATGAAAAGTCCATTTTTCAATCATTAAACGAAATTTTAAATAGTCTTATAATTCAATTTATTCAATATGGAGAAATTACATAATATTTGCCAAAAACTGAAAAACAGTTATATTGCAGTTTTTGCGGCGGGTTTTTTAGTGCTGAGTGTTCTAATTTATTTTTTTATGAATAAAAATTTTTTTTCTTAAAAATTTTCTTAATAAAGAAATTTTTGGAACAAAAGCATTGTGATCCAAAATTTTCGGGTTATGCTGTTTATTGGAACTCAAATTTTTTGCGAGACCAAATCCTGCAGGCTTAAACCCTGCAATATGCGACTTTCAAATAATATTGACTATTTATTACCTTAAACTAAATGCAAATTTTTCACCGTCAAATGGGTAAGAAATTAAATCAATTTCTTCAACTCAGAAATCAAATTCATAGTGCGCGGGAATTTAATGCTCACTAATTAACTCCTTCCATTCCTTTTGACACCAATTGGTTCATTTTTTTCTCATGAGCATCATTAGTTGGCTTTTACTTGACGAAGCTAAGCAGAAAGCAAATTTAATCAACACTTTTAATTTGTCCTAATGGCCCCGCTCATTATTTTAACTGCCCAAAATGAAAAACGTATAATTATTTACCAAAAAATAAAAGCTATGTTAACCAATGCGTCTAAGTTTTTTGATGCCAAAATTCGATAAAATATCGTTTTTTTTTCATTTTAAGTCTCAAGTATCGTAAAAATCAAAATTTACATTATATATTGGTAAGATATTATTTTTTTTTAAGATATTACTTTTTAAGCAATGTTTTCGATTTTGAGCCCAAACTCTATTTTTGTCCCAATGATTGACGTCCACCACCGGTGCCAAAAGATCCCACGGGGTTAACATTTCTTTTTTTCAATTGAAAACGTCATTGAATGTGCCAAAAAGTTTCAATGATGTAATGAACAAATTATTTTTAGCATGAAACAAAAAATTTCCTATATTTTACAATGATTTTCTCACTATTAATAATAAAATATGTAGCGTAGTATAAAGGAAATATAAGAAATCCAAGTACTTAATATTATAGTTAGCCATTTCTTGATTCTTTATCAATCGAATTAAGAAATTTCAGTTAAACCTCTTCGAATTAAATTGAATTGATATGCCTACTATTTAATAGCTAATGAACAGATTATTACCTTTTGGATTTAAATAATTTTTTTTATTTATTCGATTCCGATCGGAGGTTTTATCAGGGATGGGCCAACTCGGAAAATAAAATGCGAAACGCGAAATTTGCGAAAGCAAAAAATGCGAAATGAAAATAAATGCGAAACGCGAAATTTTTTCTACAACTTTTTAATAGTAAAAATAATAAAGCAAAAATCAGCATGAAAAAGTTAGAACAAGAAGCCTAAACGAGGGGGCTGGCTGCCAACTAAAAATTTTCAAAATCAGCATTTGGCCGACAACAAATCGGGATTGGGGTCAAAAAGCATCATTTTGTAAAATTCTTTCAAATTTTGCGATTTTGGGCAATTTTCTAAAAAAAAACTATTAGTTTTTAGGGTCCCGCGGTGTCGATAGGCGGCGCCGGGGTAAAATTAGAAATTTTGACCAATGCGAATCGTGAAAGCGAAAGCGAAAGCCCGTCCCTGGTTTTAATGCTTTTTTGTTTAAAGTTGACAAAAAATCACTAATTTAATGCACAAACTATTTATTTTAAAGTAAAAAAAATTCCCAGCGCTTTCCAATGATTTTCTCACAATTAATAATTTCATTTACTTTACCGTGTTAAAATTAAATTGAATTCATAACAGTGCTGCATGTAACTGGACTTTCAATTACAAAAACACGTAATCCATAATTACGGCGATTTCTCAATTACGGAAACCCATAATCCATAAGCAAGTCAAAAACGCCGTAAAATCCCGTAAAAAGCCAAATTATGGTGTGCTTTAATAATACCATAAATTATCAAGAAAAAACCCAGTTTTGGGTTCCGATCAGGAATTTTATATAATTTTTGATTTAATTTTTTGCTAAATTAAAAATTGATAACTATAACTGTTGTAAATATTTAATTAGAACCTACCGTATTACGGAATTAGAGAGCCTCCGGGGGCTCTAATTCAGTAAATACAGTATAAATATATAAGATTAATTTTCCCAGAAAATGTCGTCATCCCCGTCCACTGCTGTGTTCATTTTTGCTTACTCACTTTATTCCGTTGAACTGATCACTTATGTCGCCGTGTTGGCCATTGTTTGTCTGAATTTGGCTGTCATTGTGCCCACCAAACTTTTGCATTTGAACCTGAAAAGCATTCTGATCACCCAAAGTATTGCCATTATGCTTTATGTGTTACCGCGACTTGTAATGCTTTTCCAAAAATTCACATCCGACGACCCATTTGCACCTGCCAACGTGGTCCTACAGGTACAAGCGCACAAGAATGGCATTGTGCCCACCAACAAAATTTTTAAATATGCGAAAAATAAAATTTTCCGACAGTCGGAAATAAGTTTTAATAATTATTTACTGAATTTACAAAATCGAAAATTTTTTTGTTTTTTGTTTTATAAAGATAATTTCTTTTAAATTATAGAATATAATGACTTTTGACGCTTTGTTCCGCCGTCTGCTTGGCCATGCGTTGATTATTGAAAGGTTCATCGCCACACTTCGTACAAATTCATATGAAAAGTTTTCAAAATTGTATTTTACTCTGGCTTGGTTTTGCATTACGGTATTCGTTTGTTTTTTAAATTTTCATTTTTTAATTTATTAAATTTATTTTTCTGCAGTTTGCCATCGCTTTTGTAAACACAATAACCAATGAACAGTCGTGGACATTTACCAAATTCAATTTAATCACTTCTTCCATTTCAACACCATTAAGCTTAATCGAATATTTGGTAAATATAAACTGTAAACTTAATTAATAAAATAAATATTATTTATTTTAATTTAGTTGATTACCATAATTGGTTATTATAATCGGAAAAAGTATTCTCAACAAATTGAAAACGCATCGCCAAATAATTATCACATTGGACAGCGATATCAAGTAAATATTTTTGTTAATTATTTATTTTTAAATATTACTATGGTACCGCAGATAATTATTAAGACACAAAATTTTTACAATTAATGACAAAAAAAAAACCCAAATAATTCGCGAAACAGTGGAAAAATGGCGAAAAATGCTAAATAATGGTTAAAAATTAAAAAAAAACATGCTTTTTCTATGAAGATATAACTAAAAAGTTATTTTTGTGCTTTTCACATCGTAACAAAGACTTGAAAATGTGTGGCTTTCTCATCATTATGAAGAATTAATTAATTAATTAGTAAATCAATTAAGGTTGCGGACAACTTGAAAACGGCCAAGCAACTTTCATCAGCATTTTTATGCCTATTTCTTTCAAATTTATTCTTGAATATTTGGTTCTTTGTAATTGCGTTTAATTTTGTTACAGAAAATTATCAAATTAGTTTGGTAATTGCGCTTAGCGTTTGGATTGACACAATTTTTGGCGCTGCAATTGAATTCACTGTTTTGACGTAAGCAATTTTAATATTTTTTATAATATAAACCCTAAAAATTGTACTATTTTAAATAAGCAAAAAACAAAAATTATCAACATTTTTTGAAATAAAAAACAAATCTCTTTTCTAAATATTTCTCCTATCTTCAAGTAATCAATAAAAAAAAATTGTTTCTGCGTTTTAACGGACTAATTAATAAAGAGCAACCGAATAAAATTACCTAATCTGTTACCTAATTAACAAAATGCAGTTTTAAAAATTTTCAGAAACGAATCCGACCCATACAAAATATTTTTTAATAAAATTAATTTTTCCCATTTTTCAATTAAGGCATCATCCGTTGCTGAAACGACGTTTTGTCATACTTTTGAAAAGAATTTTTTGTTTTAAACGAACTAATCGAATTGAAGATGAACGCCCAATTTCTGTGCAATTGGCAAACCGAAGCAATAATAAAAATAAGCCGGATGAAACGGCGGAACATTTCAAAATGATTAGACAAGCATGGAATTAATTTTTCTTTTTTAATTATTAATTTTTTTTGTTGAATTCGATTAAAGCAAGGCCTCAATTTGTCAGTATTTGTACGAGTTGTCCTTATTATTAGTTCAAATAGAGTAGATCGGGACCGGGACCAAAACACGGACAACTGAGTACCGAAGTCCCGGTGGGAATTACAGAATTTTTCGGAGCGAAAATTACGGTTACTGATATCAGAGATTTTTCCGTACTTTTGATCCATAACTGGACTCACGCCAGACCCTAAATGTAATATCGTATTTTTCAAAAGGTGGCCTCTCTCATATTGGCTCCATCCCTAAAAAATAAATAAAGAAATTAAAATAATATTTTATACAAAAAATGTAATTTATTTATTAATTCTTCCATAAAAATAAATAATTTGTTCACTTATTCACTTTTCATTTCAGTTGAACATTGGGAAAGTCAACCATTTTTCACAATTTGGATGCTCATATTTTTTTTTATTCATTCCAATGCTAATAATATTATTTACATAAATGTGAAAAACAGAAGGGATAGGAAAATTATGTGTACACCGAATGAATTTTATTTGTGTAATTTTTCATTCATAAGGCCAAACAAATTATTTTATTGGAACTAAAAAATTATTATTTCAACAAAACGAAATATTTAATTCATTTTAGTCATAATTATTTAAAAAACTGAAACTATCAAAAATGAAAATTATTCCGGCATTTTTATTGTGTTTTTCTGTGCCCTTCTGTTGATTGTCCTTTTTGACGGTGCTTTAAAATTAATAATTTTACTCTCTTACAAAAATGAAATGTTTTATTTCCTTTAGAAATGGCTTACGCCGAAGAGCAGCCGAAGATGGGTTTGTGAATTTCAATTTTTCAAATATCTTAGGATAGAGTCAATGGCCAAATTGCTAACGGCAGCGATCAGAAACTATTTAAGGAGTTTCTGAAAGGATTTTTTGCTCTTAAACATAAAAAATTTCCTGTGTATTTTTAAAAATTTTGCAATTTTAAGCCCATTTTCTTAAATAAATTGGCACCTTAAATGTACATTTTTGGATTGTTTGAGTCCAATTTATTTTTTAAAGAATTTTAATTCGTTTTAATTTAATATTTGAATTTCATTATTAATAACGCTTATTATTAAGCAAATGCAAACGATCCATCAGAAATTTCTCATTTCGATGCTGATGATGATGATGGCAGTGATTCGTGGAGATTGGATGACCCGAACAGAGAGCATTTGCGCGATTACATTCTTCTGTGAAATTGAGGAAAATGCCAATTGAGGAGCAACGAACGATGTTTTGGCGCAAAATAAACAAAAACAAAATTAATTAATTCACAAAATTTAATTTCTAATATTTTGTGAATTGGAAATTCGTCTTTCCATATAAAGCAAGTCTCTTTATAATGTGTTTTGCTGTTTGTGAAGAGAAACCCAAAGCTGACAATGCTTAAAATATTATTCTATATTAATCCTTATATTTCTTAAATTAAAAATCATCTAAGAAATTTTGAAAGCTAAAAAATTTAAAAAAATTTTTTCATTGGTCGTGTGAAAAATGATGCACGTGAAGCAACAGCTCTGAAATTAGCTTTTAGATGAATTAATTCGAAAAATTTTAAAATTAATTTTCTTAAATCCACCAAATCGAGTTCCATTCCTCGTGAAAATGATCTGCACTTTCCACCACTCATCATAAAGATGGAATTTAAGTTTTGTCAAATATTCTTTTAATTTCAAATTTTCTTTCAAAACAAAAATTCCCCAAGCTTTGTCGCCTATCCTTTCACAAATTCAGAAAATAAAGCATCTTCAGTTTAAATTTCATCCCTATGGCACTTCTACCATTAGGCTCCCGGACAATCCGTCAGTGGACAATCCGTCAGGGACAATCCGTCAGTGGACAATCCGTCAGTGGTCAATCCGTCGGTGGCAATCCGTCAGTAAGTGGACAATCCGTCAGTGGACAATCCGTCAGTGGATAATCCGTCAGTGAAGAATTCGTCAGTAAGTGGACAATCCGTCAGTAACTAATTAAATGATAATTTCTCGAGATGGTCAATTAATTGAAATATAAAGTAACCAGAAATGTTAAGAATCTATAAAAATTATATTTATTTAAATTTAAACAATCATTTTCGCAAGGTTTTTGATCATTGCTCAAAAAAATTTGCTGACGAATTGTCCACTGACGGAATTATCCACTGACGGATTGTCCATTACTGACGGATTGTCCTTTACTAACGGATTGTCTACTGACGGATTGTCCACTGACGGATTATCCACTGACGGATTGTCCTTCATTAACGGATTGTCTACTGACGGATTGACCACTGACGGATTATCCACTGACGGATTGTTCCGGACCCCTACCATTAGGCTACTGTAGCACTCCGCCCTTTCTTTTATAGACTTTTTCAATCATCAATTTCGACGTTTAAACCGGCCATCCAGCTTCTTCCTTACAGTAATTAGTAGATGTTGTTCGCTTATATGCCAAATTGTGCGATTGACCTCCATCCTCAAGTTAAACCAAATCCTAATCGGTTCAATTATGGTCATTTAAGCGAACTGGAACTTTCCAAAATTGACTATCAATTGCTAAAATTTGAAAATTTTATGCAGAGAGTAGTGCATTCTATTTTAGCGTTGAATGACCCCAAAAGTAGTCTAAATTTCTATAGGCTTACTTTCAAAAATTCCCGGGGTAATTGGGCGAGAGAAGGTGAATTAAAATGAAAAATCATAAAATTGCTTAAACACACCGAGTCAAAAAACGAGACATGTGTCAATAAAGAGAGAGTGCAGAGAAAAATACAATATCTTTTTTTCTCTAATTTTTCTCTCCTTTTGGCGTACTATCTAATATTTTCATTATTAGGAAAAACAACATTCACTTTTCTCTAAGAGATTTCCGTTTTCGTTAACAGATTTTCTTTAAACTTTACATACCGATAGAGAAAAATTTTCTACATCTTTTTGTGCTGTTTTGTTATTGTCTGTGCTCAAACTCAAAAGTTATAAGAAAAACAAAATTTCTAACGTCAATATCTTTTTTACAATTAATCGAATTGATTAGCTTTTGCTTAGAAAAGGCTTCTCCTCATCAATAGCTTTCGTATGATACCAAGATTGTTCAATTTGGTTAGCAAAAACCCTCAAAAATGATTCTTAATATCGTCATTTTTTAATTTTTTGGACAAAAATAAATAAAATATACATGTTGCACAACGGACTCGAACCTCCTCCCTTTGTCTCTTTACTATCTTACAAAAACCACTTCGCCACACATGCAAATACTTTTTGAACTGAGAGGGCAAAATTGACTCGGTGTGTAAAGCTGTCCAAATTTTTTATTCTTTTTATCATTTAATAGCTCTAAGAATTGCGTGTCAGAAGAAATGATTTAAAAAAAATTCTCTAAATGAGTGATACCCACAAATGCTAAATTTAGTTGTCTTTAACAAATGTTTATGATTTTATTTTCAGCACCGAATAAAAAACTCCGGTACTCTTTAAGTTAAGGGGGGCAGATTTCAAATACATTTTCAAATGCCTATAAATTAGGGATGGGCCAAATTGAAAAATAAAAAGCGAAATGCGAAAAGCGAAATTTGCGAAACTGAAAAATGCGAAATGAAAAAAAAAGCAAAATGCGAAAAGCCAAAATATGCGAAAATGCGAAAAGCGAAATGCGAAAAGCGAAAATTTTTTCAAAAATTTTACCAATAGCTTTTGAGGTTGTGATGCAAAAAAAAACAACAAAATCTCTGCATTTTCCGGTTCAATCTTTTTCTCAGAAACAAAAATGACAAATTCTACCCATTTTGTGGTTAAAATTTCAAAAATCAAGGTAAAATGAGGGTCCGGCGGTGCCGATAGGCGCCGCCGGAAAATATTTTGGAAATTGTAATAAAATATGATAGGAAAAGTTGCAAATTTTTCAAAAAATTTACTATTTTTTTTTTTAAATAAATCGCAAAAAAGGCAAAAAAATGCAACAAAAAGTTCAAGATAGAAGCTTCAAACCAAGTTAAAAACTCATTTTCGTGCATATTAGGCTATCGCAAGTTAGCAAAAAAGGTAATTATTAGAGTTGCACGGGACCGGGAATTTTGACAAAAACCGGGACCGGGACTTACCGGGACCAGAAAAATCGGGACCGGGATCGGGACCACGAGAAAAGCCGGCACCGGGACCAACTGGGAATTTTCCCAAGTGAAATTTTTTGAAAAAAAATTTGAAAATTTTAGTGCACTTTGTTACGAAAAATTGACTATGTTCAAAAATGTACTCATAAAATTTTTTAATTTTCGTTTGTGGGGAGAAATTCGAAGAGTTTTTCCATTATTCGTTGAAAATTTTTAAAAATTTTCATTTTGGCGAGGGGGGGAATATTGGAATTTTCTGAGTCTCAAAATTCTGGATTTTTTTAATAAATTAACAATCTCTTACATTTTTGCTTTTAAATCGCTAATCACTATTTTTGTGGCGCTATTTTTTCAAAACTCTTTAGGACATTGGGGTTGGGTGGGGTCCGGCGGTGCCGATAGGCGCCGCCGGAAAAATTTTGCAATTTTGAGTGTAATATATTAACAGAAAATAATAAACTGAAGCATTCGTTTTAAAAATTTAAATTTTCAAATATATTCATTCTTAGGGGTGGAAATTTCGCATTTCGCGCCAAAAAGCGAAATGCGAAAAGCGAAATGCGAAACGCCAAAAAATGCGAATAATGCGAAAGGCGAAATGCGAAAAGCGAAACCTCGGCCCATCCCTGCTATAAATGTATTCATTTTTAATGAAAATAGGTTTTAAGGGATTTTTGGGTCGCTGATCACGAATCCGGCATCCATTTCGGCCATTTTCAGATCCCGGACCCGAATTCGAACAAAAATAAAATTAAAAAATTTGTATGGATGATATCCTCATTCATTAAAAAATGAATACATTTATAGGCATTTGAAAATGTAGTGAAATCTGCCCCTTAAACTTAAAGAGTACCAAAACTCCCAAAATATCAATCGATATGGGACAAAACATTCACTAAATCAAAAAAATATTTGCTATTTTGAACTCCTTTCTTTATAGCATACCTATGTGCAAAAAAATGTGTATATAGAATTGTAATTTACAAAGTTTAATACATAAATTGTTAACACAAAATAAATCCACAAAATATTCTGTATGTATTATTTATCTCAGGGCTCCAAAGTTTTTTTTTTTCAAAATAAGGACAGATGAGGCTAAAACTAAGATTCGGATCCCAAAAATAAGATTTTTCAAAAACTGATAGTAGCGCGAAGGAAACGTAATAAAAACATGAAAAATCGACTTAAAACAATATTTTATTAGCGTAAACCAGGGCCTGTCAACTAAAAATTTTCAAAATCAGCATTTGGCCATCATTCGGGTCAAAATCAGTATTTTGGAAAAGTTTATTTGAAATGAAGTTTTTTTTGCGGCGCGCTTTTTCCAAAAAACTTTTTGGGAACCGCGGAGGTCCGGGCCGGGAAAATTTTTGAAAATTTCAATGCAATTTGTTAACAGATTTTCACCAAAAAATTGCCAATTTTTGAGCCAATTTTTTATGAAAAAATAAGTTTTGGGGGTGATGCGACATTTGCGGCGCTGACATTTGCGGCGCTGACACTTGCGGCGCAGACATTTGCGGCGCCCAGCCAAAGCGACACTTGCGGCGCTGACATTTGCGGCGTGCCACTTGCGGCGCCGACACTTGCGGCGACGACACTTGCGTCGCCGACAGATGCGGCGCCCAGTCAAAGCGACACTTGCGGCGCCCAGCCAAAGCGACATTTGCGGCGCTGACATTTGCGGCGCTGACACTTGCGGCGCAGACATTTGCGGCGCCCAGCCAAAGCGACACTTGCGGCGCTGACATTTGCGGCGTGCCACTTGCGGCGCCGACACTTGCGGCGACGACACTTGCGTCGCCGACAGATGCGGCGCCCAGTCAAAGCGACACTTGCGGCGCCCAGCCAAAGCGACACTTGCGGCGCTGACATTTGCGGCGTGCCACTTGCGGCGCCGACACTTGCGGCGACGACACTTGCGTCGCCGACAGATGCGGCGCCCAGTCAAAGCGACACTTGCGGCGCAGACACTTGCGGCGCCCAGTCAAAATGACATTTGCGGCGCAGAATTAAATGACCCCAAAAATTATTTAAACTATATTTTTGATTAAAAAAACATTTGTTTAATCACACTTTCAATCCATTTCTTCAAAGCCTTTCATCCCTAGGCGGTACTGCAATGTATGAATGTGATTAATTATATCATTATCGTTTGTTTCCTTATTGTCAAAATTGATGACTAATCGACGATCGCTTCATCATTTCGCAGATATTTTTTAAGCGAGTCCTTTCAACAATTCGATCAAAAGTGTTTTAAAATATTATATTTTACGTCTCTCATTATCGATTTTAACAATTTTGAGTAGGAAATAAGCAAATCGTAAATTTCAGTGCATTCGGGATCAAAAACCAGATTTTTAATATTTTTTGAGGCACTCAAAAAACTTTTGGGAACTGGGCGGGGGGAGAAGGTCCGGCGGTTCCGACAGGCGCCGCCGGGGGAAAATCTTAAGAATTTCTAATGAATTTTGTTAGGAATTAACCAAATTTTTAGAAATTTCCCTCTTTTAGATGAAAATAAGGCACTACCCCCAAATCAGAACATTTCTTAGAAATAAGGACATATAGAAACCTTGGATTAGGTTGAAGAATTCTTGTTAATGTGTCATTGTTAAATATTAAACTATTAAAATAACAATCTGTTAACTTAAATAAATTGTTCAAATTTTTGGGGTCATTTAATTCTGCGCCGCAAGTGTCGCTTTGACTGGGCGCCGCATCTGTCGGCGCCGCAAGTGTCGCGCCGCAAATGTCGGCGCCGCAAATGTCCTCGCCGCAAGTGTCTGCGCCGCAAGTGTCGCTTTGACTGGGCGCCGCAAATGTCTGCACCGCAAGTGTCAGCGCCGCAAATGTCAGCGGCGCAGGCCAATCGTTTTGGGGGCCCGACGGTGCCGGTAGGCGCCGCCGGAGGAAAAATAGAATTTGGCCATTTTTAATAGATTTTCACTGAAATTTTGGTGCATTTTACACTCACGAAAATGAATTAAAATTTAATTTTTTTCAAATTAAAATTAATTCAAATATTCGCTTCAATAAAAAATGATATGTAATTCAAAACAGTTATTCTTTTTTGTATTTTCATTTTCAAGTCTAAGAATAAGCGCAAAACAAGGAGGTCGTGCCAAAATAAGGAAAAATCTTAGAAATAAGGACATTTTTAATTTCTAAGATCTGGCACCTCCAAATAAGGACAAATCTTACAAACAAGGACACTTGGGAGCCCCGATTTATCTAATTGTGAGTCCAATTGTTATTTCTTGTCACGACATTTAATGCAATTGCATTTGTGTGTTGTTGTTGTTGTTGTTGTTGGTGTTGCGTGCCGATGGACATTCTGATGCCAATGCTTTCCAAAAAAGCATTAATTTCCTCACGGTATAAACGGCTTTAAAAAAAGTAAAAAATATATAATATAAATTTGTTTTTGAATTTTATAATAATCAATAATTAAAAAGATAATTTTGAACTATTTTCATAATTAAATTTAATTGTTAATTAATATTACATATTTTATTGGTTTTTTACCTAAAATAATAAAGGGTCGGTCCATTTGCCGATGAGATAATACAGTTGGAAACTGTGCTGAACCCGGCACTAACATAAGTTGTGGTAATTGGTGAAAATTGAGTAAATTTTAAAAATTGGACAAGATAAATTGACGGAAGCCATCCAATTGTTTCCAAAAAAACGAGAAAAATCAAAGAGCGGAAAATGCTTTTCGAGAAATGCTGATTTTCTGAAAATATAATAATAAAAATAAAAGTGCATTCGCCATTAAAATATTCTTAAATACAATATATTAAATTTAAAATTTTTTAAACGATTTCTTGAAAATAAATTGATGAGCAAAAAATATGCAACTGCATATTTTTTTTTCCTGGCTTCTCCATGCTATAAATAGTAGGAAAAACACTTTCTTTTTTGTGTTTGCGTATTAAAATCGGGACTTTTATTTACATATTTTTGCATATTTTGGGTTTTTCTGCATATTTCATGCATATTTTGCCATTTTTCGTTAAATATTTTCCGATTTGAATATCTCTTAGGAAAAAATTTTATTATGCCTAAAATTAAATACAAATTTATGAGGAATAAAATTTTTTAATTAATTTGCACCCCTAATTTTCAACTTTTTTTTGTGCATATTTGATGCATATTTGGCAATTTTATTTGCATGTTTATGTGCGTATTTTGGTCATTTTTCGTGCATATTTTTTGCAGCCCTGTTGATGAGAGTTTAAATAAAAGCGGGAAGGGACAGAATCTATTTAAACCATTCAAAATAATTACAATTAAATTAAAATTTTAATATTAATTAAATTTCTTTTTATTTTTCTTACCATTTTTGAATTTTAAAATCAAAACAATTGCAATGTAAATGATGACCAATAAAATGTGCATTATCACTGATCGATTAAACGAAATTGTGTAGAAGAGTCCCTTACCACTGATGTCAGAAACTGTGCACATAACCATGCTTTTAATTAAAAAAAAGATTATAATAATAAATTTTATGAAATTTAATTATTCCATTTAAAAATTATATGGTCGAGATTACACCCACAGGCATTTTTGAGAAAAAATATCAAAACTTTTTCAGAAGCAACCAAATCCAACAAATTTGGTTTATTCGATAGTTCAAACTGTTTTCTATTATCAAAAATTATTTTGATGTAGGAATTTGATGAGAATTTTTTTTGGTCACAACTTTAAAATGAATTTGTTCATCAAAATTCTAATTAGGGTAGGCCGGGTCCGGGTATTTGGGCAAAAACTGAAACCGGTGTACGGGTATTGCCGGGCCCAGAAAAGCCTGGTCCGGGTCCAATTCAAATTTTGTGGTTTGAGCCAATATGTTTATGTATAAGGTTAAATTCTTCAATAATCTTATGGGATAAAAATGTAAGAATTTTTTGCAAACATTTTAAAAGAAGAAACTTATTTTTTTTATAATTTTTACTTAATGATAAAATGTCAGTTAAAAATATTTTTTTTTAAATTTTTTCTTTTCCCAAACATTGCTCAACAGTTTGACCAAGACCCCCAATTCATAAGGTCCTACCTGGGTCGGGTACCGGGAATTGAATTTCAAAAAATCGGGTTCTGGCCCGGGTCTTGAAAAACCGGGTATCCGGGCTGGGACCCGTCGGTACCCGGACCCGGCCTACCCCTTGTTCAAACTACAAATTTTGTTTTGTCTCAACTATCAAAGTTCGAACTATCATCACACCAAAAATGGCTGCAAAAAAATAAGTCATTCGCGAAAAGTGCAAAAATGGGCCAATGGTTTATACTAGAGATCGGACCGGTCGGTTTTTTTTTCGGTTTTTTTCGGTATTTTTCGATTTTCGGTTTCGGTTTTTAACCGAAAAAACCGACCGAGAAATTTTTGAGTTTTTCGGTTTTTTCGGTTTCGGTTTTTTTCGGTTTTTAACCGAAACCGTTCGACCGACCCTCTTGTCCGGTCTCTAGTTATACTTAAATTATTTAAATTTATTTTACGAGTTTATGTCGTGATAAGCAGAAAAGCATAGCCAGATCAATAATAAATTTGATGCAACCGACACACAAAAAAACAAAGCATGAAAATTCTTCGAGCCATTTTTCATACTCCTAAATAAAAATATTTAAAATAATTAAATAAAAAAGAAATTAAAAAATTATTTTCCAACCAAATTGGAAACATAACATTTGCGAGACGTTCAAGCCCAATTTGGAACATCAAGCAAAAAGACATGAGCACACTGAAGAGTGGCACTGCTTGGAAGTAAAAACATGTCGAATTTGGCACAAAGTTTATGCCAAAAGCAGCGATCAGCAAAGGGATCAGAGGATCAGTTGGAATAGTGCCAAAAACAGGGAATCCAACGCGAACAGCACATTACACGTGTTGTGAAGCTTACTGAAATATATTTAATAATTATTAGGAATGACCGAAATATCCTTGTATCGATTGGGGACCTTTTCTCAGGGTTTTGGTTTTGGTTTTTTGTATTGACTCTCAGCCCGGCCCCCAATAAATTTTAGGGTTTTTTTTGGTAAGCTTTTCCAGGTATGGGGGATGGAGCTCTGAGAACAAAAACTTTGTTGGAAATCTGTTTTTCCGCGTCAACCTTGCTGATCTTTTCGCTACCAGTTCTACTACTGTACTCGCTTACTTCGACTTTACGGTTGTGGCAACCAAAATGGCATTAAACAGAATGCCAACCGATGACAGTGCACACTTTTCCCCCACTAATCAGCCACATGGCCAATGTGTGTTGGTCCCCGTTTTGATGGGACAATTCAACATAAGTTAATTGCTGAGTTTGTGGCGCTTCGGTTGCATTTAGTGGCACCATCATTCAAAATTAAAATATTTATATTTTTTTAACAAAAAGATTGTTTGCCTCTATTGTACTTTATGTGTCCAGTCGGTTCGAATAAACCTATCTTTTTGGTTCATTGAAAGCACAAAGTCTGAATAAGAGAATGCTAACATTAAGAAAGTTACAAAGCAAAATAAGCAGCAATTACTTAATTAACCAATTTTTTTTTGGCAATTGCCGAAACGCTGAGATTTTATATGTTTTAGCTTCTTTAGACTTTTTGCTTTCGAATGATACCGAAAAGATAGGGATCGCATCGCGTAAGACCAGTCAGCTGGGAACAACTCAGCCGAGGATAACTCAGCTGATGGGACAACTCGGCTGGTGGACAATTCAGCTTTACGACAATTTACAAAAATTATAAAAATTCAAAATAATAAAATAAATTAAATAAACCAATTAAAAAAATTTTAATCTTAGTAAATTTTTTAAAGTTTAACAGTTGTCTTTCGGGTGTCATGACAACTTATACACAAACAACCGTACAAGGGCAACTCATACAATGGCTTAGGTTAGGCCTAAGCTCTAAGCTAGGCCTAGGCTTAGGCTTGCTTTGTCCTAGGCTTATTTTTGTAAAATTTTATTTTTGTAAAATTTTTATGTACGGCTGAGCAACTCATACAATGGCTTAGATTAGGCCTAAGCTCTAACCTAGGCCTAGGCTTAGGCTTGTGGTCCTAGGCTTATTTTTGTAAAATTTTTATGTACTGCTGAGTAGTACATCAGCGGAATTATCCCATCAGCTGACTTGTCTGTCAGCTGACTAGAACAGATTGTTATTGGTTTATTATTTAATTACGCATTTTCAATGTAATTGGTGGCTTTGTACTAATTTTTACTCGAATAACAGGTGAAAGCGTGATGAAATTGTTAATGTTTTCCCCAACGAAATCTGTCTGAACTTTTGGGCCCAAATTTAATTATTATATGCAAAAGGGTGTGTGTGACCTCTGATATAATTAACAAAATAAATAATAAATTAAATTTCGTGTCACTGGATGAGATGGTTTCAAATTAAATCATCAATATTATATGCAAATTCAATCGGATTCCTGACTGAGCATGTTATAGAAAAAGAACCATTATGCTGAATATGGATTTTTCTCAAAATTAGATTATGCAAAAAAGTTAAATCACTCATTTCAGCCATAAAAAATCCTCATTTGCCACTAAAATACCTTAAAAAAAAAATCCTCATTTGGTATGATAAATCGTCATTTTTAAAACAGCATAAAATTGTGAACAAAATCAGTTAACTGTAATATTTTTAAATGCTTTTTTTACGGCGCTTTTTCCACAAAACTTTTGGGGAACCGGGGGGCCGGCGGTGCCGATAGGCGCCGCCGGAAAATTTTTTGTAATTTATAATAGGATTGTTAACAGATTTTGTCCAAAAAAGCAGTTATTTTGAATTTTGGCACCTTTTTTAGCAACTATTTAGGGCAGTTTTGAATTTTTGGCACATTTTTTAGCAACTATTTAGGGCATTTTTCAGTTTTTAGAAATTATCTAGGCAAATATTTCGCGATTTTAAAAACTAAAAATTCCATCCCTAACATAAGGTGCGCAATGAAAATCATCATCATTTTTGTGCCCGCTTAATTACTCCATTAATTCTTTTTCGTAAGAAAGAAGACATTTTCGTTTCGATGACTTTTTTTGTATAAAATTATCTAAAGGAAATTAATTAAAATTTATTGTAAATGAGGATTTTTCGAAAAAATGTTTAAGATTTGAAGAAAAAGTTCGAACATTTTGCAAATACATCTAATTTTTCAAAAAATCATGCGTTTTTGTCACTTTTTTATCAAAAGACCACAAAAACACGCAAATCCTCATTTTCCAAAAAAATCCTCTTTGACCCTCTAAAAGACTACAAAATGAGGAAAAAATCCTCAGATACCGAAACCCTGAGTTAAATCCATGTTCATTCTACGTTTTAAAAGGGGTTCTTGGTTAAAAAGTTGGAGAAGTTCGTCGTATTTATTGAATTAGAACTCCCGGAGGCTCTTTTCAACCACCTCGAAAGGGGGGGGGGGCTTTATTCCAGGGGCAGGTTCTAATTCAGGTGGCCGAGTCCGAACTCAATAAATACGGTATATCCACTTTTTCGTTTTAAGGGATTTGAGCAAAGCAAAAGATGTATGGAAAATTTGAAGAAAAATAAGGGTTTTCGGTCATTTCTATGAAATTTTGACAAGAAAAGCGCAAAAAAAACAATGAAAAATATGAGAAAGTCGTCATTTTAGCTTTCTAACAATACTTTGGCCATTTTTTTTGTTGTCACATTTTTCTTTTTTACTAAAAAATTTATTATTTTTCTATTACAATAACAAATACATTTTTCTTAAATTTTTTTGGCGCATATTAAATTAAAATTGGTAGCCAAATTAAGCAGATTTTAATGATTACTAGCGGGGTCAGCGCCTTCGGCGCATCCCCCGCTAGGTAGTACGATTGTATTGTAGGATTATGAAAGATAAAATCGACTGGCTCGGCCGCTTCGCGGCCTCGCATTCTTTTCTTGTCTTTTTCAACCAATCGCCGGGACTCAATCCACCAGCATTTCAATCACTGGGACTCAATTCTCCGGCACTCCAATGACATTGCAATCACTGGGACTCAACCCACCAGCATTCCAATCACTGGGACTCAACCCACCAGCATTTCAATCACTGGGACTCATCTCCGGCATTCCAATGACATTCCAATCACTGGGACTCAATCCACCAGCATTCCAATCACTGGGACTAAATTCTCATGCATTCCAATCACTGGGACTCAACCCACCAGCATTTCAATAAATGGGACTCAACCCACCAGCATTCCAATCATTGGGACTAAATTCTCATGCATTCCAATCACTGGGACTCAACCCACCAGCATTTTAATCACTGGGACTCAATTCTCCGGCATTCCAATGACATTCCAATCACTGGGACTCAATCCACCAGCATTCCAATCACTGGGACTAAATTCTCATGCATTCCAATCACTGGAACTCAACCCACCAGTATTTCAATAAATGGGACTCAACCCACCAGCATTTCAATCACTGGGACTCAATTCTCCGGCACTCCAATGACATTGCAATCACTGGGACTCAACCCACCAGCATTCCAATCACTGGGACTCAACCCACCAGCATTTCAATCACTGGGACTCATCTCCGGCATTCCAATGACATTCCAATCACTGGGACTCAATCCACCAGCATTCCAATCACTGGGACTAAATTCTCATGCATTCCAATCACTGGGACTCAACCCACCAGCATTTCAATAAATGGGACTCAACCCACCAGCATTCCAATCATTGGGACTAAATTCTCATGCATTCCAATCACTGGGACT
Organism: Heterodera schachtii; assembly: GCA_023374025.1. Lineage (NCBI taxonomy): Eukaryota > Metazoa > Nematoda > Chromadorea > Rhabditida > Heteroderidae > Heterodera > Heterodera schachtii. The sequence goes on from SIJG01000021.1 coordinate 1,091,615, forward strand.
CAACCCACCAGCATTTTAATCACTGGGACTCAATTCTCCGGCATTCCAATGACATTCCAATCACTGGGACTCAATCCACCAGCATTCCAATCACTGGGACTAAATTCTCATGCATTCCAATCACTGGAACTCAACCCACCAGTATTTCAATAAATGGGACTCAACCCACCAGCATTTCAATCACTGGGACTCAATTCTCCGGCACTCCAATGACATTGCAATCACTGGGACTCAACCCACCAGCATTCCAATCACTGGGACTCAACCCACCAGCATTTCAATCACTGGGACTCATCTCCGGCATTCCAATGACATTCCAATCACTGGGACTCAATCCACCAGCATTTCAATCACTGGGACTCAATTCTCCGGCATTCCAATGACATTCCAATCACTGGGACTCAACCCACCAGCATTCCAATCACTGAGACTCAACCCACCAACATTATAATCACTGGGACTCAATTCTCCGGCATTCCAATGACATTCCAATCACTGGGACTCAATCCACCAGCATTTCAATCACTGGGACTCAATTCTCCAGCATTCCAATCACTGGGACTCAAGCCACCAACATTATACTCACTGGGACTCAATTCTCCGGCATTCCAATGACATTCCAATCACTGGTACTCAATCCACCAGCATTACAATGACTGGGACTCAATTCTCCGGCATTACAATCACTGGGACTCAAGCCACCAACATTATAATCACTGGGACTCAATTCTCCGGCATTCCAATGACATTCCAATCACTGGGACTCAATCCACCAGCATTAAAATCACTGGACTGAATCTTAGAAAATTTCTTCAGCATTTTTAACTTTTTGTATGCCTTGGGATGTTGAATCAGTGTGGAGGGCTCGGCCGCTTCGCGGTCTCTTACGGGCGCCTTCGGCACCCCTCACAAATTTGTTGCGCCAAAGGTACTCACTCGGCCGCTTCGCGGCCTCGTACGGGGGGCCTTCGGCCCCCTCACCACCCGGGACCTCATCGCAATCACCGGGACTCAATTCTCTGACATTCCAATCACTGGGACTCAATCAACCAGAATTCCAATCGACAGGACTTAACCCACCAACGTTACAATCACTTTTACTCAACCCACCAACATTCCAATCATTGGGACTCAATCCACCAGCATTTTGGAACTCAATTCTCCATCATTCCAATTACCGGGATTCAATCACTCCAGCATTTCAATCACTGGGACTCAATCGCACCAATTCTTCAGCATGGCATCGCAATCACCGGGACTCAATTCTCCGACATTTCAGTCTCCGGGATTCATCTCACCATCATTTCTATTACTGGGACACAATTCTCCGGCATTACAATCACTGGGACTCAATTCTCCGGCATTCCAATCACTGGGACTCAATTCTCCATCATTCCAATTCTCGGGACTCAATCTCACCAGCATCCCAATCACTGGGACACAATTCTACTCAATTCTCCGGTATTCCAATCACTTGGACTCAATTTCACGGATTCATCGGCATCAAACAATAAATGCGATAAATCCATCCAATTAAAACCGTATCCATTAAAAGAGGCATAATTGACATCCGCTTTAATTATAAAAACAAAAAAACTCCATTTCAAAGTCAAAACAATTTCTCGAACCAAAACTTTTTCAATACAATATCAAAACTAATTGTAAGATCATTTCCATTGACTTTGCATATACAAAAACAATCTTTTTCTTTTCTTTTTTACAAAAGTTTAAGAGCATTCACTTCCATATGCACTTTGCTAATATAACAAAAATAAAATCCTTTTCTCTTAACAAATGCAATAGAAAGCATTCATTGCGATTTCATTATCATTAATAAAACATATAAAAACCAAAAAAAAAAAAAGAAATTTATTTTAAACTGTACTTTTTGTAAAGACAGACAAAACAAAAATGAAAAAAATCATAACCAAACATTTCCTTTTTCAAATTCATTTTTAACGCAAAAACAATACAAAAAATGAAAAAAACCGGAACCGCTCAGTTCGGCCCCCACAGTTCGGCCCTCACGGTTCGGCCCTCACGATTCGGCCCCCACGATTCGGCCCCAGCTCATTTTTCCATGTTAGCTTTTTTATTTGTTATCCAAATCCATAAATCTTGGTATCATTCGAAAGCTCTTAACATGCTCTATTAGCCTTACATAAAGCGAAAAATTTTTCAAGCCTAGAAAAAATTTTAGTGAGAAAAAAACTTGAAATTTTCGACTTTTTCGCAATTTTCATGTATAACTTTTTTGGTATTTGTCTAATCGCAAAGCAATAGCTTAGAAAAAGCTTCTAAACACCTTAAGCTTTCAAATAATACCAACAATGTTGGATTTGTTTGACAAAGAAAAAAGTTATAGAAAGTTGTAGTGGAAAAACATGCTGGGGCCGAACCGTGGGGGCCGAATCGTGAGGGCCGAACCGTGAGGGCCGAACTGTGGGGGCCGAACTGAGGTAGACCGAAAAAAACCAAAACAACTTTTCTTTTTTTCAAATGACTTTCTAACGCAAAAACTAAACAAAACGCCACACAAATTCAAAACATGGATACATCCGGACAGACACTAGAGAAAGGCAAGTCAACATTTTTCTCTTAGCGAATATTGTTTTAATAAATATCAACATTGACGTTGATATTTATTTAATATCAACATACATTATGCCATCAACATAATTTCAATGCTATTTTTAAAATTGGGATAATTTTTTTTAAATTTAAAGCAATTTTTTAAAAATGACTTTTGGCGGAAAAATAAAATGGGAAGAGAGATAACAGAAAAGTGAGAGGGTGTTATATTCAGCCCCAGTCATACAAAAGCATTTTTGGTGAAGAAGAATAAAGAAAAATTAATTAAAAAGAGAGTGTTATGGGAAGAGATTTAAGACAGAGAGAGAACAGAGAACATAGCGAGGAATCTGCGTCTCTTACCAAAAGAATAAGCGAAGAAGAGACATGAACTCCCTACCCATTGCGCTCTCTATTGGAATTATTTTCTCTACCCTCCTTCATCAAAAATGTTTTGTATGACTGGGACTGAGATCCAGCACTCTCTCATTTTTGCGTTATCTCTCGCAATAAAATTATATACCGCTCATTTAAATTTTAAAAAATTAGCGCAATTTTAAAAATTACGTTGATATTTGCGTTGATGCCATAATGTTAGTTGATTTAATTAAATATCAACATTTAAATTGATACTCCGCAAAAAGCAATAAAAAGGTTGATTTGCCATTCTCTAACAGACACTCAACTTTAATATATAGGATTGTTCATTTCAGCTTTTCATTTTTGCTTTTGTTGTTTGATTTTTGCCGTTTTTTTCCAATTCGACAATTGCACGGCACATTTTTCTAATCTAATTTAATACAAAAATTGAAATAATAATTTATTATTGTATATGAAAAGTCATTTTTTTTAATTTACCTAAAACGACTAAACTACTGGCGGTGTCTGAACATATGCAAACAATTAATTAATGAAATTTCTCTCGGCCAAATGAACATTAAAAATTGGCAAAATAATAAAAGTTCAGCTAAACAAATGTTTATTAAAATTTCTTGAATTTCCGTCTATTCGAAACAAAAGTTTAGTTTAGTCAACTGTCAAGTGCATCAAAATTTTTAGCATAAAAGCGACGAAACTTTTTGACAGTTCACAATTAAATTAAAATTAATTAATCAATGCCCTTTTTACTTATTCTGACCGTTCTTTTTGTGCACCACGGTAAATTTTGGTGATTTTATTTAAAAAAAGCATTAATAAATTCTGAAGCTGAAAAATTTTTATTTTTGATTAAAATTTTATTAAAAATACTTGCAAATTTGTCAAAAGATCGTTAAAGGATGAATTTATTTCATTTTTTCGAAACATTAAAAAAAATTAAAAATCTAAAATTTTAAATTTTAATTAATTATTTGTGGAAAAACCCGAGTTTTCAATTAAACAGCAACTCAATCTACGGGTGACGAGAAGCCATTCAATTTTGAGGAGCTTGAACCTTTGGAAGGGCAATGCACAACGGGGCAAAGGCAATCACCAATTAATATTCGCAAAGAATGGGTAAATTTAATTAATAACTAATTACATAATTAGTGAGTAAGAACATTTTCATGTTTACTTTTGTTAGCGTTCCAATTCCAGTACTTATTTTCGAGTGTTGGGCAGAATTTTGGAATTTATCAGTACCCTAAATGCTCAGCCAGCACTTTTAAAAACCGCGTCAAAAAAATGATAATAAGATCCAAAAAGGCTGTCGACATCAAATTTTTATGAAAATTTTTGGTTTTGGTAATGAATCTCTTAGAATAGGATTTAAGCAATTGGATGCATTGGATATACTTTAGACAAGGCCCCAGAAAAAAATGGCACAAATGATATACCAATCGATTAGTCTCGACGAGTTATGCACGAAAAAATAGGTCTCCAGTTGCGGAAATGCCAAAACTGGAGACCTATTTTTTCGTGCATAGCTCGTCGAGACGAATCGATTGGGTATATAATTTGTGCCATTTTTTTCTGGGGCCTTGAGTAAAGTACAACCAAGCAATTTTTCTTTTAACTAATTCTAGAAAAATTCGATATTTCTATGTTTTTAACTATTTTTAGTTTACTGAAAACAAAACTCCGCCAATTCGATTTGTAAATTATGAAAAACAAAACAGTGTGATATTGCACAACCATGGGCATTCAGGTGAAAAAAACAGAATGAATACAAAGGTTGCGTCGAAAATTTCACAAAATAAGCATTTTTTTTAAACGAAATTATATTAAGCGTTTTTGGTGAAAATTTTTAAAAATTTAATCCAAAAAATAGACCTTTTTTGAAGAGTTTTTAAAAACAAACTCAAAAGATTGGCCCGAAAGTGCCGCTTTTTATAATTTTCATAAAAAAATCGAAGAAATAAGCACGCCAAGAAAGAAAAAGCACAAATGTGCGGCCTCTGATTAAATAAATATATAATTTATTTGCTAAATAAAAATTATAATTTGCCAAGTGGAAGTAAGCGGCTTTGACACTTGGCCAGAGCGGCCGTTCATCACCGACGGTGGCCTGGGAAGCAAATATTTGTTGATCGAACTCCATTTTCACTGGTCCCAAACGAAGAACGGAAGTGAACATACGGTAGACGGACAGCACTTTGACGCGGAGGTACTGTAGACGAAAACAAAAGCGAGAGTGAAAGCGAGACGACAGTGGGAGAGGGCAAGAAAGAGACAAACATAAAGAGAGAGAGAGAGAGAGAGAGAGGAGAGAGAGAGACACAGAGAGAGAGAGAGAGAGAGAGGGAGGAAGAGAGATGAGGCAGGAAGATAAAGAGAGCGAGAGATGGATATAGAGAGAGGGAGGAAGAGAAAGAGAGAGAGAGAGAGAGAGAGAGAGAGGGAGGAAGAGAGAGAGAGAGGCGGGAGGGAGGAGGAAAGAGAGAGAGAGGAGAGAGAGAGGAGGAAAGAGAGAGAGAGAGAGAGGAGGAGAGGAGGAAAGGGAGAGGAGGAGAAGATAGAGAGAGAGAGAGAGAGGGAGGGATGGAGGGAGGAAGAGGAAAATTTGAAAGCCACTTTCTAATGATTCAAAATTCAGTCTTAATTAAATTTGACTTTCCGGCAGAGCTCTGTAAGAATGCTAGACAATCGTTAAAGTGTTTTGTTTTTATACAATTTATATTTGCTAGTTTAGCTTCATCTTGTCCATGTCAAAGAAGGGCTTACATCTGAAGAAGCAATTCTAACTTCGGATGGCTTCGCTGTGGTGGGAATTTTTTACAAAACTGCATTAAGCGGAAGCCCACTGTTGGCACTTCAAAGCCAATTAAGCCAAGTGACGGAAAAAGGTGGGATAAATGGGAAAAAAGAAACAATGTAAAAATGGCGAGACCAAAAGCCGGCAGTAAACAAACCGGCAAAAGTTTTTTGACGCTGAACACACAAAGTTTAAGTAGATTTTAAATTTGATTCATAAGTTCGGGATTCCTCAAATTTGGTTTATTCTTTTTGTATCAGCAATCAAAAAATTGTCTTTCGAATTTCAATAAAATTTCATTTGAAATAATTCATGGATTAAAAATTTTATAAAAATGGTGGGACCAAAAGCCGGCAGTAACAAATCTGCAAAAGTTTTTTGAAATCATAAGAAGCACCAAAAATTTAGTAAGATTTCAAATTTGATTCTTAGTTCGGGTTTGGTACTTCTTTTTGCTTTAGCAACCAAAAATTGGCGTCCAATTTCAATAAAATTCATTAATTCATTGAGTTGAAAATATAAATTTGAAATTCAAATCTCAAAAAATGAAGATGCCACCGTTCAAATTGACAATTGGATGCCCAATGATCTTTTGCCCACCGTTATGAACACTTTTTTCCGCTACAACGGCTCTCTGACCACGGGGGGCTGCCACGAAGCGGTGATTTGGTCAGTGTACGAAGTGCCGAGATTCAACAATGCCGAACTGGTGCCATTTTAAATGGAAAGATAAATTTATTTGCATTAATTATTGCTTTAATCCACAGATTCAATTGCTACGGACAATTGAGGGGGAGGACGGGAAGCCGATCCAGACAAATGTTCGACCAGTGCAGCCTTTCAACAAAACAGCATAAAAAAAGTGCCTGTTTGAGTTTAAATTCAATGCTTCATTTTTCAAAATGGAAAATTTATTGTATTTTTTATTTTTTATTCCTGGGATTTTTTTTGGTTGAAGTACTAATTACCAAAGCTAATGGGATATTTATGATTGATCAATTTTGCGATTGGTTTCTATGTCGAATAAAATATTTAATTTGAAACACCAAATTTTCAATGCCGACATTCACTTTGTGCCATATAATTCATCTTGGCACCATTCATTTTTTCTTTGAATGCCATTCGCGACCAATACCAAATAACTTTTTTGTGATTTTTTTTGTTACAAATAATTAGCAAATTCGAATGATTTATAGTAGGGTAGGCCGGGACCGGGACCGAAACACGGACAACTGAGTACAACTGAGTACCGAAGTCCCGGTTTTGACCGGGACCGGGAAATTCCCGGTTTTCCCAGCCAAAAAGTCTCGGGTTTTCAACCCGAAAAGTCCCGGTCCCGGTTTTGCCCCAAATTCCCGGTCCCGACCTACCCTAATTATAGTTTTAACAATTATATTTCGTACTCATTTTCTTTAGGCCATTGCTTACCTAAATTTATCCGTGATCGTGCCCGCCTAACTCATTGTACTTAAAAATTTGAACCATGGATTATTTTACCAATATAATATAACAAATAATATTTTTAAATCCTACACATCCTCGGCGCTAAACTAACAAATAATTAATTATAGCCCGTCCATGAACCGGCTCGACTTTATTTTTTATCCTTAAATTTTGTAAACAATGAAAACTATGAAAAATTCAAAAAAAAAAAAAAAAAGTAAACGAAAATTCAAAAAACAATAAAAATTTTCCAGGTGTAATGAAAATAAAAATGTTTTTTTTTTCATTGCAAATTCAATTTCGATCGAGTTTCAAACCAATCAGTGAATTCAAATTTTACAATTATTTATTTAATTCATTTTAATGGACCGAAGACAAAATGCTACTTGCATTTATGATAGACTATCCGTAATAGAGCATAAAGCGTATTTTGGACTACTTATTTGTAGGGCTACAATTGTTCGAAAAGAGAAACTTTTTACTATTCGAAGCATGGAGAATCCATGGAAAAAATATGTGTTATTTACATATAATTTGCAGCCTATCAATTTGCCTCGCATGAATTTGTAACTTGTGGCATTGTGCGTTTGATGAAAAAAAGAATTGACAATGAGACCATAATGGGGAAGAAATTTGAAGAGATGACGGACAGAATGCCCAAAATGTTGAAAATTTTAGCTTTTTAAATGAATATTTATTCCAACTTTAATTTCATAAATTATTATCTTAATATTGATTTTATTAATTCTAAAATAAATAATTTATGTATTAAGTTAAAAGTTAAGAGGTGGCAGAACAATTACCAGCACAAGGGGAAGTTTGGACACCAGTAAATTTGGGCATCGGGAAGCTTGGGCAGCAAATAAGGATTTAAAATAAAAATATTTTAAAAAGTGTAAAAAATGCTACCTAAAGCATAGTAAATTTTAACAAATTTAGGAATGCATATTTTTAACGAATTGTCTCTACTCATTCAAACCTATTCTTATTCTGCTGGACAGTAATAATTCTTTCTAACTGTAAAAATTGATTAAACAAAAAGATTGAAAGGTTATATATTTAATTTTTAATTTTCAAGTAAAGATATTTTACGCCCAGCTTGGGTCATTAAGGATGAAACAGCATAATTTAATATTATTATGAAAATCATATTGCTAATGTAGAACATAAAAGGTAACTCGCCCGGTGCGTCTCGAACCCACGACCCCAGCAATCAGTGCCGTGACCTAACCAACTGAGCTACGGGCGTCACTCATGGAGGTTCTTCCATGTCCTTTAAATGTCTCAGTAAGGGCGAACCGAAAAATATTCTCAGTGTCAATAAAAATATTTAAATTTAATTATTTTAAAGCAATGTTTTTTAAATATTATAATAATGTTAAAAATTTTAAAATAAAACAATAATGTAATTCAGAGCTTCAACTTTTCTTCAATGTTTTTTCTTCATAGATTCTGCTCAAAATAAATGTAAACTTTCATACCATTAAAAATGCAAATAATTTTTGAATTGTAACATTATGAAAAAAAGTATAGTGATGAAATAAAATTTATAGGAAAAATGCATGAATTTATGGAGAAACGAATGAAGAAGTTAAATTTTCTAAAATATTGGGTGAAATTTCAGAAGAAAATTAGTAGATTTGTTTTTTTAATAAAAAATCCTCTAGTAAGCTTACTCTATCAATTTGATGGCTTCAAGATTTGAAATTAAAATTTTCGTTCGGATGTAATTTTTTTTTTGGTCGGAAGTGGGAATGTTTTTATTTTAATTTATTTTTTTAAATAATTGTTATAATTAAAATTATTAATTTCCGTGACCGAATTAAATTGTATAATTAAATTTAAATATTTTTATTGACATTGAGACTATTTTCGGTTCGCCCACACTGAGATTATTTTCGGTTCGTCTCAGCACGTCCTTGGTCCAGTGGTCCCGGCAGTGTGGAGGGATCCACCCAGGATTTATAGAAAAGAAGCCTGAAAAGAGAATATGAATTCAAATTTGGCATTTTCAATTCGATCTTTTTTCAATCTTCGTTTAATTTTGCTCAAAATTGAATAAAGCACAACAACTTTTCCAAATGTTCTTATTTAAAAAAAAATAATTCCATTATAAATTGAATTTATTCTATTTGAATGTTTGCTCTTTATTTTATTTTTCGAACTCAGCACGCTTTCTTTTAGCTTATAATTATGGATAGCATTTTTTAATTTTATCTGTTTATCTTTTATTACCCGAGTGATCATTCAAAAAGTTAATTAAATTTAATGAAAACGACCAAACTAATGGTGGTATCTGAGCCCCTGACTGGACAATTGGACAGTGGACAATCGGACAGTGGACATTCCGAGACAGTGGACAATCCGACAGTGAGGACAATCCGACAGAGGTGGACAATCGGACAGTGGACAATCCGACAGTAAATTACACTAAAAGATAATAAAATGCCGTCGCCGAAGGGGACCAATTGTGCCGTATCAAGAAAAAAGGAAAATATGCAAATAAATTGATGAGTTTTTGTAATAACCCTAAAAATGAAACGATGTGAATGTGCCATTAGTACTGAAGGGTGTGGAAAGGCATTCAACAGCCAATTTCGTTTTTCTTCGTACACCATTAAGCACTTTTATGAAAGAAATGTAAGAAAGTAGGCATTGGAATTTTATTGATCAAAATTTCACCTATAATTTACAAGACGGCATTCGTGTGCGAGGAATGGCAAGAAAAAGCGCTTTTCTTTCAATAAAGATGCAGCCGTCCCTTCAAAATGCCAATCTATGTTAATTTAGAAGGAAACAATTTTAGACTGAATTCGCACTTTTTTTATTTGCCTATTTTCCTTTTTTCTTGATATGGCACAATTGGTCCCTTTCGGCGACGGCATTTTATTATCTTTTAGTGTAATTTACTGTCGGAATGTCCACTGTCCGATTGTCCACTGTCCGATTGTCCGGGAGCCTCTGAGCCCAATAATGAGAAGCAAACAAATTTAATTCATGAAATTTCTCTCGGCCAAATTAACATTAGAAATTGGCCAAATGATAAAAAAGTTCAGCTAAACAAATTTTTATTCAAATTTTTTGGGTTTCCGTCAATTCGAAACAAAATTTAGTTTAGTCAACTGTCAAGTGCATCAAAAATTTTTAACATAAATTTTAACTAATTTGAATCGATATAATTTGGCAAATTGAATGGCTGGCTAAAAGAAAGTTCAGCTAAACAAATGTCTGTTTAAATTTCAACAAACTTTGGTCCTCCTAAGTGCAACAAAATTTTTGTTTAAAAGCGATTAACTTTTTAGAAATTTTCACACTAAAATTAACACCAATTAATAAATTGCATAAAAATTAATTAATCAATGCATTCCTTCCTTGTTCTAACCGTTCTTTTTGCCAATTTGGCAGCAAATGCTTTTGGGCAACAATGGCCAAAAGCGACGAGTGAAGAAACTGTTAAGGCAACAATTAAAGTGTCGGGAGGCGTCAAAGACTTTGGCTTCAAACGGTTGACCGCCTCTTCGGCATTAGGCAGCGGTGATCAGTCGGAGGGCCAAAAAGCACTGATCCGTGCCGAAAAAAACGCAGTGATCAAAAATTTGATCATTGGCCAAAACGGGGCGGACGGCATTCACTGTTATGACGGGTGCACCCTGCAAAATGTGTGGTGGGAGAAGGTTGGCGAAGACGCGGCCACTTTCCGGAGCAGCAGCGGGTGCAAGGAGTACAGTTTCACGGTCACGGGCGGCGGTGTGAAAAATGCCAAGGACAAAGTGTTCCAAATGAACGGCGGTGGCACTTTGACGATCAAAAATTTTGTGGTAAAATTTATCTGCTTTCTCTGACTTATGACTCCTGATTTCAAGAACCTACTCCATGATACCTTATCGAAAGTCCAAAATTAACGGCGCCGAGCTTTAAATAGGGGACAAAAACTGGAAATTTTTATAGCTTTTGTTTAAGTTATAAAAAGAACAAATTATACACGCCTACGGGGAAACTCAACTCACCAATTTTTTGTTTACACTAAATTGAATTGTGTGTTCAGGATGCTAATGACTAGGGATGGGAATCAGTTTATAAAAAATTCACGAAGTTTAAAAAAAGTTGATTTTCTTATGCATTTTGTAGTTGTCAAAATTAAGAAATCAGCGTTTTTAAATGTCCGCTTTTCACAAATTAGCATTATTAAGCAAATTAATTTCAAAATATTTTGTTCAAATTTCTGGTGGTGCCCCGAATTGAAAAGCCATTTTTAATATATAAAAAAAACAAAGAAATAAATAAAAATAAATAACTCGTTTCAATTCAATAACCAAAGAATTGTGAAACTAATGAAATTGATCTTCGTATCCACTGTGATCACTAATACTCGAAATCATTTGCGCATTTCCGGCTTTATCCGAGAAATGATACTTAAGTAATTAATGATATTTGGCATTTAATTCAGGCGGAAGGCATTGGCAAATTGGCGCGCGCATGCGGCAACTGCAAAACGCAATGCCAAAAACGGAAGTTTGTGCTGGAGAACATTAAAGTGACTGGACTGAAAACGCTGTTGTGTGGCCTCAACGAGAATTATGGCGATGTGGCAACCATCAAAAATGTGCAAATCACCGGGTCAAAGAAAGTGTGTGCCGAATTCCAAGGGAACAACCAGCAAAAGGAGCCGCCAATGTTGCGCAGTTTCGACGTCGGATCGAAAGGCGATGGCAAAAATTGCATCATTTCGGGCACCACCAGCGGCTGATCAGAAGAACTGATCAAACAGTGTTAAAATGGGAAAGAAATTATTTGATCGAAGAATTAATATAAATAATGGAAATAATTTAATTTGTTACCTTTAATGTGTTGATGCAAAAGTTCGAAAATAAATTGATAATTGAGAAAAAATGTCACAATTAGGGAGCGGATTATATGGACAAAACGTTGAAATATGGATAAATATGTTAAAATAAACAAAAGCCACAAAATTTGGTTTAATTTTCATTAGGATGATTCGAGAAATTTAAAAAATATACGGGGAGTAAATTTTCTAACAAAAATGCAAAATATGGAGGATCAAGTTATCCTTGGCATCAAATTTGTTTAATAACAATATTTGAAATATATTTTTGACTGAGCGGCGCAAATGTCCATTTTTGTTGGACGGCGCAAGTACCAAGGCACAAATGCCCGTGGCGTAAATTTCGTGGCGCAAGTGTCGATTTTGCTGAGCGGCGCAAATGTCGCGGCGCAAAATTCTCAACACGATTATTTTAGCCAAGATAAACTTTAAAGACCGGAATTGTCCAACAGTGCACCCCATTGCTTATTTGTTAGCCAATTTCACTGCTAGTAAATTTTCTTTTTGGAAATAGCGTTGCACCCCAACACATCGGGGAAGAATTTTCGGTGAGCGGGGTTCCCCAAATTTTCGGAAATTGGGGATTCCGATCGGGGAATGTCCAATTTATTGCAACAAAAAAATTGTTAGATTATGAATGCTCGGCATCATTGAAAAAAAAAAACCGAAGCTCAGAATTTACACATTTCTGAATATATGGATTTTTAAAAATCATGAAATTTTTGCAATTTTTTGGCCTTGGAATTGGCGAATGTTTTAAAATTCCTAACCACTCCGAATCAACTTTAGTATTTAATAGCTCAAAAATAGGGAAAATTGTGGAGAATTTTATGGATTTTACATGGAATAATTTTATCTTAAAAAAATGATCGAAATTCTGCAAATCGCATTTTCAGAAAAATTCAGAATGCGTTTCTGAAAAGATACTTTGAAAAATTAAAATACTGAAAAATCCACAAAAATTTTCCCCTACTTTATAAATGTAAGGATTAATTTAAAATAATATTTTAAGCATTGTCAGCTTTGGGTTTCTCTTCACAAACAGCACAACACATTATAAAGAGATATTAGTAGACGAATTTCCAATACAAAAAATATTAGAAAGTTAAATTTTGTGATTTTATCTTATTTTATTTTTGTTTATTTTGTGCCAAAACATCGTTTCTTGCTCCTCAATTGGCATTTTCCTCAATTTCACAGAAGAATGTAATCGCGCAAATGCTCTCTGTTCGGGTCATCCAATCTCCACGAATCACTGCCATCATCATCATCATCATCATCATCATCATCATCATCATCGAAATGCGAAATCTCTGATGGATCGTTTGCATTTGCTTAATAATAAGCGTTATTAATAATGAAATTCAAATATTAAATTAAAACGAACTAAAATTTTTTAAAAAATAAATTGGACTCAAAAATCCAATAATGTACATTTGAGGTGCCAGTTTATTTTAGAAAACGGGCTTAAAATTGAAAAAAAAAAAAAAAAATACACAGGAAATTTTTTATGTTTAAGAGCAAAAAATCCTTTCAGAAACTTCTTTAGTTTCTGATCGCTGCCGTTAGCAATTTGGCCATTGACTCATCCTCAGATATTTGAGAAATTGAAATTCACAAACCCATCTTCGGCTGCTCTTCGGCGAAAGCCGTTTCTAAAGGAAATAAACATTTTATTTTGATATTAATGTAAATAAAATTATTAATTTGAAAGCACCGTCAAAAAGGACAATCAACAGAAGGACGCAGAAAAACCCAATAAAATATGCCGAAATAATTTTCATTTTTTATAGTTTTAGTTTTTAAATAATTTTGCAAAAAATGAATTAATATTTTATTTTATTGGAATAATAAATTTTTTAAATATAATTTATTTGGCCTTGTGAATGCTAAATTAAACAAATAAAATTCATTCAGTGCTCATATCCTTCTGATTTTCACATTTATGTTAATAAATATTAGCAATTGAATGAATAAAATAAATATGTTCATCCAATTGAAAAATGATTGACTTTTCCCAATGTCGGCCGAAAGGAAAAAAAAGAATAAATTATTTTTGCTGAATGATATATATAAATTATTTACATTTTTGTGTATATTTTTATTTTAAAAAACTATTTGTTTTTTTTTGTTGAAAGCCTCAAGTTTTAATGGAATTTTTTGAGTTCATTTTTTTCTGGAAATTTTAATTTTTAAAATAAATGTAGTTGGTTCCAGAAAGTTAAAGCAAATTATTTTGTTTTTAACTTATATTTTTTGCGCATTATAAAAAGAATCTCTCAATAAAAGCTACAAAAAAAAAAGAAACCAAAATACAAAAATTCGGGGATAAAGAGTAAATTGGAGGATTTATAGTCCATATAAACCCAAATTTTGGGGGTTTTCGAGAATAAATCCATATTTCGGCGTCTTTGCTGCCAATTGCGCAGTCAAAGAAATGATGCGCAATTCGGGACCCAGGAATGCTGCTATCGCTCTGTCGGGGAAGTGCACTGTCACTGGGATGTAGACACGGACGGCAATCATTCATTGGCCGGTAGGAGATGTCCTGGAGCGAAACGTTGACGCATGGAAACAATTCAATTGTCGTTTCTCCGATCCAGCGCGCTGGACATTTGGTTGTCGTAGTAAGCGTCTGGCCTGGAGAGTTGGTTTGGCTGCTCTCGTGTTTCGCTGACATTCCCGCGTATAGAGCTTATTCAACGCAACGCTTGTTGCCACCTGCGATGCCGATAGCTGCGATGCGAGCTGCCAATGTTAAAAGTCAAAACCGGTCAAATATATGATGTCATATCAGTATGTGACGGAAATTGAAATAGGCCTCAGATGAGAATTATTAGTGATAAAAATGGGGAATTCAAATTATTCTACATATTTTTTAGTCTTACTTATTCAGAGAAATTCCTTTTTAATGTGTATTCATTTTTTAATTTTGCTATGCAAATTTAGTCGCAAAAATTTTCGCTGACAACAGAATGTGCTTGTTCCAAAAAACCTTGAGATGTATTTGGTTTGCAATTCTTGAAGCTAGAATTGGAGAAAATTGGCATTTTTTAAAATTTAAATCCCTTTTTAGTAGTTTATTGTTTTTTAAGTTTTTAAAGTAATATTGATTATAATATTTTTTTCGAATTTTCGAAGGTTTATAACTTATATTTTTGCAGGTAAAAATCCAACTCGTTTTTGCCCCAACTCGTTTTTTATACGTGTTATATGCATATGAACGGTCTATCTTCACGCTGTCTGCACTCCTATATAAATATATAAACAAAAAACGAGTTGGGTGTCGCCCTTTTGGCATAGTCCGTATTTATGCCAGATTTGGTGTTTTTAATCAATATTAGGTATTATTATTTATATATTATTCATATAAAGTATTCACAGTAAAGCAACTTTATGTTTAAAAGCATCCAATAGGAAAAGTGGAATACATTAAAAAAAGATAGAATTAGAAATAAGAACAAGAAAAATCCCAGCCCAAAAGATCACTGCCCAATTGACCGATCGGCCACCGTATGACGACGATTACGATCTTTTACAATAAGCAATCAGACAAAAGTAAATTGCAATGAGCAGAAAAACAAACAAAAAGATTGCAATAATGATAATTTCAGTGAGAACCTTACTCGTATGGTGATGACCATATTTATCATGATAATGAATATCAGCGTTGCCCTCCTTCGAGTATTTAATTGAATAGGGAATCAAAATGCAAGTGCTAATTATGGAAAGAACTGTTGAAAGAACACAGCCACCGAATGTGTTGACATCAGCACGCTTTGTTCTTCTTCGGTTCAACGGGCGATTGTTTTTTTGGTGTGAAAATGGATGGTTTTTTGCTGATAAAGTAAATTAAAAAATTTTTTCCACGAGTAAACTTTTAGAAGGGCTTTCCACATAAAACCTATCAAAAAAAGTGATTTTGATTGAAACAAAAATTTTTCTTCAAATTGTTAATGTCTTTAACGGAACCCGTCAGTTGCGCGCCCACGGTTGGGCGCGCACGGTTGGGCGCGCACGGTTGGGCGCGCACGGTTGGGCGCCAGCAGTTTTTCCAATATAGCGTTTTGATTTGTTATCCAAATCCAACAATCTTGGTATCATTCGAAAGCTCTTAACATGCTCTATTAGTCTTACAAAAAGCGAAAACATTTTCAAGCCTGGAAAAACTTTATTAAGAAAAAAACTTCAAAATTTCGAGTTTTTCGCAATTTTCATGTGTAACTTTTTTTGGTATTTGTCTTTATCGCGAAGCAATAGCTTCTAAACACATTAAGTTTTCGAATGATACCAACAATGTTGGATTTTGATACAAAGAAAAAAAAGTTGTAGATTAGTTATAGTGGAAAAACATGCTGGCGCCCAACCGTGCGCGCCCAAACGTGAGCGCCCAACCGTGGGCGCCCAACCTTGAGCGCCCAACTGACGTAGACCGTGTCTTTAAGGCAAAATTACAAAAAATTAGATTGAATTTTAAAAAATCATAAAAATTTTGATTTGACCAACCCGTGGGGGTGTGTGCCGCCTATCCTTTTTGTCATTTTATTTTCCGTTTTTTTTATAATATAAATTTAAAAAAAATTATTCTCATAAATGAAATTTTGGTACGACAATAAATGGTTAAATGCAGTGCCAATCGATTGAAATTAAAATTAAAATTGACCTGTAATTATGGCAGCAGTTTTTTGAATTCCAATGGTTAATTTGTCAAAAATTTCTTCTAATTTTGCTTTGTTTTCTTTGCTGAGAATTGAATCTTTCGCTATTTTTCAACAATTGCCTTTTTGTCAATTGCTTTTTCGTCAATTTGGACTTTTTTGACCAATTCGTGTACATTTTCATCATCATTAATTATTAACGTTCCATTTGGCAAATTGTCACAGAAATATTTTCGTAATTTTTGCACATTTTTATCAACAATTTCCTCTTCAAATTTTCCAACACATAACACGGCAAAAGAATGGTTGTTAAGCCATTCCATTGCCAAATTCGCGTCCAACTTTCCAGACTTTATTTCCTTCAATAATTTAGGTGCCGAAATCACCAAATCTTTTGCCATTTTAAATTGAGCTGAAAAAATTTAAATAAAATTTTGTAAACGCCCCACGTTTGATTATGAATGCCAAGAAAAAAGAATACCTCCATCTGCATTTCCAAAAAATTTTTGATGGTTCATGACGAATAAAAATTCAAATAATAAAACCATTTCAATAAATTTGTTGGAAAATGAAGACATTTTCAAGTTGATTTCTTCAAATGGAATGATTGTTTCACACTTCAATCTAAATCCTTTTTAATTGACAATTAGAATACATTTATATTTCTCTTATATTCATTTCTCTGTCCCTCTAAAATTAATCACTCTTTTTTTAACAAGTGAATAAAATTGAAATTTCTCTGTGTGTTTTATTTAGTTAAAAAAATTTTAAATTCTAAAAAATAAATATAAATTTAAAAAATGAAAAACAAAAAGAAATTCAAAGTATTGAATTCCATAGCAGAAACCGGAAATTTCTAAAATTATGATTGAGTTTTATAAAATTTTTCTGCTTACTGAGGTTTTAATTAATAAAAAATGCTTTTTCCGCTTGGTTTCGGGTGTCTACGATGACTTTTATAATGCCTATTTTTGTCTATTTCGGTTTTTTGTGCTTAATGCCTAGTTTATTTGCCTATTTTTGTGATTATTTAATGCCTGTTTTGCGATTTTTTTTTTTTTTTTGACTCTTCTGTAGTACTTAAGATCGCAAAAAATTATTTTCTAATTATCCGACATGAAGCGACGAACCAACGCAACAAACATCACTCCGCCTCGCGCCAAACGTTCAATGGCACCTGCACAGGACCTGGACCCAAACACTGTTGCACTCGCAGAACAAGAACGACACCGCACACTGGTTCTCCTTGGCCTCCCGGAAAGCGCTGCTGCTCTTCCATCGGAACGTGTACAGGAGGACAGGAAAGTCGCCACCAAAATTCTGGACCATCTTGATGTTGAGGCTGAGCCAACCGCCGTTTTTCGCCTCGGCCGCTACGACCCTCAGCGCACAACACCGCGCCCGCTCAAAGTGGTCATGCCTACACCGACACACCAACACATGGCACTCGGAGGCTGGAAGCGTGAGCGTGCTCGACTCCGATCTCAACAAAACCTGGCGCGCCTGTTCGTCCGCCCAGCACTGACCAAGGAACAACTCAAGGAGGAATACGAAGCGCGTGTCCGAAAACGCCAACAAAACCAAGCTCCGATGGCACCGGCAACTCAGCTCTCACAGACAAATGCCCCGACTCCCGTTGTCGAAGAAGGACCAAACCAGAAGACCAGCGAAGACATTTCCAAATCACCGGAGGTTTTTAACAACACTATCCTCGTCTGTTATGAAGCACTAAGTTCATTGCCACCAACTGACAAAATTGTTCAACAAATTCAATCTCTCGAAAAACAATACCCTCATATTTTCAATAAATAGTTGTACCAGACCTCCAACAATTTCTTCAAATAAAATTAAAAACTAGCTACTTCAAACTTTCTTAAAAAATTTTTCCTCAAAAAAAAATTTTTTCTCCAACCCCTATTAAAAAAAACAAATTTCCTTTTGTTGGAGGTCTGACTTTTTCCTTCTACTTTGCTTCTCCAATCAAAATTTAAATTCTCTTTTATCACTACTTCCCATTTCACCCCATTTCATCTCATTTCCCCAAAATCCAACAACAAAAGAGGGAGAATGTCGCCCACTTTGGACGAACAAGACGACATCCTGTTACGCCTTGACCGACTTGAAACATTGATAAAAACCGCGCCAACATCAAACAGCTCAATTATTGAAAGACTTGAAAGATTAGAATCTTTAGTCCAAAAACTCGTTGATGGAAAAGTGGTGGGCGAGGGTCCCAATCGATCTGCTGACCCCACACCGACGAGCAACCCCCCACCTTGGGGTCAGCCACCGCCACATTTGCAAGGGATGGTCACTCAAATGGTCACCAACGCAGTGATGGAATCTGAGGAGATTATCGCCAAATCAAAGCGAGCAGTGCTGGAGAAAGTGCCGGAACAAATCGATGCCACCGTGCTTGTCAGAGAAATTGCAGAAGAGTGCGGAATCACTGCAGAGGTCAAATTTGAACAAATCCATCGGCACCCAAAAACGCCAACGGGGAAAAATCGGATAATCAAAATCCCATTTTCTGACAAAAAGTACCGAGACATTTTTCTCAAATCTTTTCGCAAAAAACTTCTAAAAATCAACAAATACCCCAAAAATATCTCGGTCAAACGGGACCTCACCCGTTCTGAACTCAATGTACTTTATGATTTGCGCCGAAAGGCCTATGCTATGAATCAAAGCGAAAATCTGTACAAATATGTTGTTATTGATTTGGCAATTGTGACACTTAACTCACCTAGACCCCTCAGAACTCATTAGCGATGCGTGAGCAAACCATATCAAGAAAAGGAAAAAACAATTAACAAAAAATCTGATCATATTAGGTGCCCTTTAATTAATGGTTTATTGATAAATGCCCGCTCAATAGTGAATAAAATAAGTGATCTCGAACACGTAATTAAACAATATAATTCTGAAATTATTATAATTAATGAAACCTGGTTAAATTCCATGAATACAAATATATCTGAATTAACAATCGGAGGTAATTTCCATGCGATTCTGGCCAATAGGATAAATAAAAAAGGGGGTGGTACAGCAATACTCATCAAAAAAGAAATTCCCTACCAAACAATTTTCTGTGGCACTAAATATCAAAGTGAAATAGTTCATATCAAATTGCTGTTACAAAGACAAATACACATCGTGGATGTGTATAGACCCCCAAACTGTACTGCTCAGAATACCAAAAAATTATTTAAATTTTTAACAGATATAACTGAATCCAAAAATATAATTTACAGCGGGGATTTTAATATCCCAAATATACAATGGGACAAAAATAAATTAATTTTAAAAAATGATCCGTTCTCCAATTTATTAATTGATTTTATGGGCCAAAAACAATTAGAACAGTATGTCAAAGAACCAACAAGGGATAAATCTGTCTTGGATTTAATATTTACAACTCCCTCAAATATAATTGACAATGTTCGAGTAATCGAAACATTCTCAAATTCAGACCATAATATGATTCAATTTCAAATTCTCCAACAAGCCCAAAAAAGACCAAAAATTAAAAATTTCAGACGTGATTTTAAAAATTCAAACTTTGAAAAATTAAATTATGCTATTTTGGAAAATAATTTCCAAAGGGTAATTAATACTAAATATTCAATTGATGAAAAATATTCAAAATTTGTAGAATTATTATCCGAGTCATATAACAGTTTTGTTCCGAACCGGCCAATAAATCAATTAATTAAAGAATCTTACACTCAAAAAATAAAAGATCTCCAAAAAGAAAAACGTAGATTACATAAGCTCAACAAATTTTTTTCAGAAAATAGACAAATTAAATTAAATTATAAAATAATTTCAAGAGAACTTAAAAAACATTTGGCTGCCTTCTGGCACAAAAAAGAACAGAAGCTTTTTACACTTGGACAACGGATCATCTCTAAGCATATTAAAAATAAAATAAGTTCTGAAAACCAAATACCTGCCTTGGTCACACCAGACGGTAAAATACATTCAAGAAATGAAGAGAAGGCTGAATTATTTTGCAAAATATTTCAAAGAAATTTTGTGAAAAAATCTTTTTGTAATTCTGAAAATGACCAACCGAACATACCTAAACAGCAACTTTCTGATATTGAATTAAATGCAGGAATAATTTGGAATATTTTAAAAAAGCTGCCGGGAAGAAATTCAACTTCTCCCGACGGAATCCCCTATATTTTGCTTAAAAAATGTGCTGAGCCTTTAACTGCCATTCTAAGTGATATATTTAGAATTGTTCTTGATGATTGGAAAATACCCGCGTTATGGCAGACTTCAATTATTACGCCAATTTTCAAAAAGGGCAAAAGAAGTGATCCCAATAATTACCGGCCCATTTCACTGACCTGTACTATGTGCAGAGTATTTTTAAGGGCTTTTCTGGTAAAAATTTTTTGAACAGATTCTAATCTTTCAATGTCTTTTTTCAAATTAGGGTTCCAGACTTCAGTCGCATATTCTAATATAGGCCTGATGTATGATTTATAAGCTGATATTATTATTTTTAAATCTCTTGTTTTAATTATTCTTAGAATTTGAAAGCTTCTTAAGAAGGCAGTTTTAATAATTTTTGTAATATGTTCTGAAAAACTGAATTTGGGATCTATTAAAATCCCTAAATCTCGAATACATTTACTTTCTAAGACTTTTTCTCCACGGAGGTAATACTCTTTTTTTAAATTATTTTGGCCAATATAAAATGCAAAGCATTTTTCTACTGCGATCTCCAACCCATTAATGTGAGCCCATTTTTCGAGGCTCATTAGTGCATCAGAAAGTTTTCCTGTGCCAGAATCATTTTTATGTGCTGTGTAAATTTTTACATCGTCAGCATACATTTTTATGCTAACATCTTTTGGCATATAATTTGGGAGGTCGTTTATAAAGATTAAAAATAAAATTGGCCCTAAAACACTTCCCTGTGGCACTCCAGAGTATGTATTGTATTTTTTTGATAATGTATTTTCAATTTTTACCTTAAAACTTCTATTTTTTAGAAAATTTATTAAAAAGATTAAAATTTTTCCACTAATCCCTGTGTTTTTAATTTTATGAATCAGTAAATCAATTGGAACGGAATCAAAGGCTTTAGCAAAGTCGATATAAATTACATCAATTTGACTTCCTTTTTGAATTTCTTCATAAAAATCATTAAACATTTCTAAAAGTTGGGTTGTTGTTGACCTTTGCTTTATGAAACCAAATTGCTGATTACAGAAAAATTTTGTACTGCTCAGAAATTTAATTATTTCCCTGCCTAAAATTCTTTCAAATACTCAAAAATATGGTAAAATGGGGGTCCGGCGGTGCCGATAGGCGCAGCCGGGAAAATTTTTGAGTATTTTAATGCAATTTTATTAAGAAAATTGCTTAAAATTTTAAAAAAATCTACTGAAAATTTTTTACTTTTTGGGTTTCGGGGGGGGCTTTAGCCCCCCCAGCCCCCCCCCCCCTGCCTACGCCCTTGCCTAACTGCACGCCGGACCCTATAATTTCTTGAGAAAAAAAAATTTGTTTCAGGCAATTCATTTTAAGAAACACGGCCAATATTTCAAAATTTTCCCCGGCGGCGCCTACCGGCACCGCCGGCACCCCGAAATGCCCTTTCATTTTTAAACTGATTCAAAAACCGTGAAAGCACTAAATTCAAAATACATTTTGATCAAAGTTCAATATATTTATTTTATTGAAACTGATTGATCTCTAGCCGTTCTTAAATTATTCGATATTTAAATTTATGAGTTGAATATATTTTTTTGTTAAATTTTTTTTGAAAACGTTCGGTTTTGGGCTTCGAATTTCGCCTTCGAATAAAAATTGGGCTTCACCTTTGGCTTGGGATGCTAAGCTGAGCTTCGCCCAGCCCCTGGTTGAGAGAGAAGAATGGGATAAATATATTTGTTTTTGCGAATTATAAAAAGTGTTTTTTTAAACTAATTTGCCCAGTCCATTAATCATTGAGTTATTTCATTGGATTCATTATTATCATTTTATTTAAGCTAATATGCTTTTCTCTTCTCCCCTTCGATTTTTTCTCTGAATCGGTCCAGCAGAGTGTCAATGATCACATTTTTGGCCAATTCTTGGCACTTTTCAGTGCCAAATTCTGCCTCAGGGCATTTCTCGCGCCAATGCAATTTCAGCGCATCATTCTCTCCGACATGCAAAGTGTTGGCCACGTTGGCGTGCAAACGATGCAAGCCAAAATGGTTGAACACACTGGCAACCGATCGTGTGCTAAAGGTTGTGCCAATTAATTTCTGCTGATTTGCTGGGTTATTTTTTGGCATTTTTTCCCAAAAGCCTCATAAAAATTCAATAAATAACCGAAAATATTATCCATTAGTAATTTGTACAATAAAATTTCAAAAAAGCAGATTATTGAAATGAAAATTGATTTTTTTAAACAAATTTTTTTAAAAATTGCGAATCTCACATGTTTAACTCCAAATTACAATAGATGAGAATATCTTTTAAATATTTTTCTGAGACTTTTTTACTTTAGAAATTTCGTTTCCTTTTTTTCGACGTTTATGAAAAATTTACTCCCCGACGAGGGTGTTGCTTCCTTAAATTTTTTAAATTTCGGGAATCGGACAGGAAACTTCCCTGAAAAGTACAAAGAATGGCCTGACAGTGATTTTTTTTTGTTATAATTATTACCCACAAAAAATGTTTTGTTTTACATAAGTTTTGGTAAATTTTACGCACTTCACAAAGCTTTTGCCATATTGACCAATTGGTTGTGCCTTCTCCGTTCGCCATGTGTTACTGAAAAGACTGTCCTCATTTTTGGTAGTCTTCGGCTTGGTTACTGTTGTTGTTGTTGGCATTGTGTTGTTCATTTTTCAAATTTGTTGTATTCTGTCGCCAAAATTTGAATACATTTCGAATGGAAATGGACGACGGTTCGGCACGCCATTTGCCCTGGGCGAGCAATTCGTGGAGTAAATGTTGCCAATTGTGGTGGCGCAACGGCACAACCACCTCGTCAATGTCGCAAATCAGAACAAAATGATGGGTGGCGGAATATCTGCTGGGTTATTTATTTTTAAATACATTTATTTAATTTAAATTATTTTAATTGGATGTATTGACAATCCGTCATTAATTTTATTTGACAATAATCAAAAAAATGCGAATGTATTTGTTCGAATAAATATTCCAAAATATTTCACATTCTCAAAAAATTTCATCCTTTATCCATTTCGCTTGCAAGATTCTAATCAAAATCTTTTCAATGCTTTTAAGCGTAACAGTAAAATTTTGAGCATATTTTTTTGCCAAGGATTTGAGTGCCAGAATAAGCTACTTATTAAATTTTATTTGACTATAATCAAAAAGAATGTGAAAGAATTTGTTTGAATAATATTTCAAAAAATTTTATATGAAAAATTGGGAGTTATTACAGGCAGTTCTAACGACATTAATTTTTGAAATTAATTATTTTTAAAATGATTTTTCCTTATTTTTGTACAACAATAATATAAAATACTCATCCGTATGCCCACTTGTTAAAGCAGTCGTTGTACGGTATAAGTTCATGACGTCTTTTCTGTTGTCTGTTCCTCTGTATAAATTGGTGTCTTCTGTATAATTTTCTTAATTAATTAGAGGAAAAAATGTCTTACAGAAATGGATGATTTGGCGAATTTCCGGGCAAATTCAGCTCCACCTTAATGGACGAATTTTTTTTTAATTTTTGGATTTGATTTAATTACAATTTCCAATTGTTTTTTGTTGGCCATCCGTCGGAGCGCATTTCGAACTTTTTGCGGAATCCAATAAATGTACAAAGTGACGTCATTGGCCCCAAGTGAATGCTGTAAAAGCACCCATTCAACAACCTTTTTGGCCGAAAATGCAATTGTTTCTTCCAAAAAGCTTAACCCTTTAGTGCAGACGGCAATTCTTAAATTTCAAATTTGTTTAAAATGGCCTAAAACCATAAAACGCATAGATAAACATTTTAAAATACATTTTAAATATAAAAGTAACACTGAGCTTTTGAATTTCATGAATTTTGGGTCAATTTTTTAAGAAAATTAGGAGTTTTGGGGGGCGGCCGTGCCGACAGGCGCCGGCAGTGAAATTTTTTTTTTGAGAATTTTAATGAACTGGGTTAAGAAATTAATTCAAAATTTCAATAATTCCTCTCTTTCCTTCCCTACGATCCCCCCCCCCCCCCCTTTGTGGACCCCGTTCATTTCTCTCCCCGACTCCGATTACGAAAGCACCCCTCCCCACCTCTGGAGCCATTTACGACGAAATATCAAAGTTTAATTATTTAAATTCTTCGTCATGAATTCCAGTTAATTAGGGTAATTAATACAATTACATTTCAACTAATTACTTGATCTGCTCAGCTTGCACACCAAATACACTTTGTTCACTGAGCACCAAATTTTTGTTAGGCTTTATTATTTTTGTAAAATTTGCCAAGTCGATGCTTTGGTCAGAGTTTACACAGAACGAATTGCGCGAAATAAGCACGAACGATTCAATTTCTTCCTTAAAAGTAATTAACTAATTAATTGATTTAATTAATTTATTTTTTATTACATCCAAATTTTTGGTGGTCATCGGACAAGTGATAAGGAATGTGTTGTAAAATTCTGTCCTCGGGTCCCATGCCCTCTGCCAAATCCACCGTACATGTGCTCTCACTACAGTACCCTGCCATGTCCATTTGGCCCCATTCGTTTGATAAAAATAATGCCGAAAATGACAATAAAATATATGATTTAATGGCACAATGCCAAACGATGAAATGAGCACCTAATGGAAAAAAAATATATATATAAAATTAGGGATTTTGAATTAGAATAATGAAAATTTGTTTAAATTAAAATATTTTAAAATTAAAATTTTAATATAATCAAATTTGTAATTTTGAATTTACTTGGACAGATGGCAAATTAGGAAATACTGAATTTTTTCTGACATCCAAATAAGCTGAATAGACGAATAATTGACCATTTTTTGTCCATTCTTTGCTGCGTGCCGTCCTTTTTTGTTCAATTCCAGCACATTGTGTCACTTTCTCAACAATGGCATTCCGTTCAACCAATTCGGACATCTGAATTTTAAATTTCCATAAAAAATAATAATTTTGTAGGCAATATTAAGTATTTATTGTCTGGTTATAACATGCATCCTTAGTTTTTCAAACAAGAAAATGTGCACTCAGGGCAACGAAAATCTTTTTTAGACCCCACAATAAATGGAAAAACCCTTAAATTTTTATTCTTTTTTATTTTTAGGACCGGATTTATGTATATGCACAAAAAAAACTAAAATGGGAAATTTTAAAGTGAAATTTTAAATAATAAAGTAAAAACTAAAGATAAATGCAATTAAAGTTTTCAAAAACTGAGAATTAAAAAAAATAAAATACCGTACTTTCGCTTTAAAATATAATACCGTACTTTCGCTTTGCCCATTTGAGCAGCATATAAATACTCCAATTTTTCAACACCTTCCATAAATGCTTCACGTAATTTCTCTGTTGACAATGTTTCTTTTTCGTCCTCGTCTCCTTCAAAAATTGGCTCAAAAAATGGTGGCCAAATGTCCAAAAAACTGAGCAGCAAAAATGTGCAAAGAATTGCCGTTTGAATGATCAGAAAATGCTGCTGCTGCTTTCTTCTGACGCACAATAGCCTCATTTTTGATATTTTTGATTAAAATTACTGGAAGAATTATTTATTTAAATAGCAAATTATCTGAAATTTATTTCATATTTCTGAAAAAAATATATAACTTAGACAAATTTAAAAATTAAAATTCTTTAAAACTTGCTTATTTAAATAATGTAATGTGAATTTGAAATATTTTCGAAGGAAAGATTTCAACCAACTGCAGCACACACACACACACACTGTGAATTTTGCCGATGAAGGTCATTCACACAGATTGATTGATTTATTTTGAATTTTCGGTCATTCCAAGAAAATAATCCACGGGTTTGAGAAATTTATATTTTTTGAAATTATACAAAATTCAAAAAAAAAGGTACGAGAAAAATAAATCGACAAAACATAATAAAATTTCAAGAAAATAGAGATAACAATGCTGGCCAAATATCCAATGAGCAGCAAAAATGTGCAAAGAATTGCTGTTTGAATGATCAGAAAATGTTGCTGCTTTCTGATGACGCATAATCGTCTCATTTTTGATTAAAAATATTGCAATAATTATTTAAATAGCAATTATCTGAATTTTATTTTAAGCTTTCTGAATAAATATATAATTTAGACAAATTTAAAAAGAAAATGATTTAAATTTACTTATTTAAACAATGATGTAAATTTATGAATATTTTACATGGAAATGGAGATCCTTTTTTTTTGTGGAAATTTGAAAAAATTTCAACTAAATGCACATATACACAATGCATTTTGCCCATGAAGGTCATTCATACTAGAGAAAGGCAAACAACTTTTTCTCTTAGCGAACAATAAATATCAACATTGATGTTGATAATTAATTAAATCAACATAACATTATGCCATCAACGTAATATCAACGCTATTTTTATAATTGGTATCATTTTTTGAAAATTTAAAGCAATTTTTTAAAAATGACTTTTGGCGGAAAATAAAATGGGGAGACAGATAACGCAAAGGTGAGAGGGTGTTAAATTCAGCCCCAGCCATACAAAAGCATATTTGATGAAGAAGAATAAAGAAAAATTAATAAAAAGAGAGTGTTATGGGAAGAGATTTAAGACAGAGAGTGAACAGAGGACATAGTGAGGAATCTGCGTCTATTACCAAAAGAATCGAATCAGCGAAGAAGGGACATGAAATCCCTTCCCATTGCACTCTCTCTTTCTTTTCAAATTATTTTCTCTACCCTCCTTCATCAAAAATGTTTTGTATGACTGGGACTGAAATTCAGCCGTGCTGGGTCGTTTCCTAAAAACCGCCACCATGGGCGTTTCCTAAATCCGCCAGGGCGTTTCCTAAAAACCGCCAAGTGGGCGTTTTCTAAAAACCGCCAAGTGGGCGTTTCCTAAAAACCGCCAAGTGGTAGGAAAACAAAAAAATGTAAGACATAAAAATTCGTATCTTGGCCTAATTTCAACCAAATTAATAATTCTTGGTATCAATCAATAGTTTTAAGTGTTGTCTATCAGAATATTAATTTAGAAAATTTTTACCTGAAATTATAAAAAAGTTATGGTCCAGAATTTTCAACAAGTTCTGAGTCAAATTATTTTACCAGAACTTTTTTAAAACTCGATGAAATTTTTTGAAATTTTAACCTTATATAGAGAATTCTTAGTACTACCGAATATATAAATTCATTTTGACTTAATTGCATTTTAATGACTTGAAAATTTAAATGTTTATAATTACATTTGCATGACCATGGCAAAAAAACATAGCCTGTTCAATGCTTAATAACGTTTTTTCAGAAGCAATTAGATTAAATTTTCTTTTTATAATTTCAAGACCACTAATTAATCTATTTACCTTTAAAATTTCAAAAAATTCATTGTATTTTAAAAAAGTTCCGGACAAAAAATTCCGACTTAAGATTTTGTACAATTTAATCACCATAACCTTCTTTTTATACAATTTAAAAAATTTTTGAAAATTAATATCTTGTAGAGAACACCTTCAGCTATTGATTAATACCATGAAATTTTAATTTCGTTGAAATTGAACAAAGTTATGAATTTATATATTATACATTTTTTGTTTTCCTACCAGATGGCGGTTTTTAGGAAACGACCTAGCACCAAATTCAGCACTCTCTCATTTTTACATTATCTCTTCTCCATAAAATTATAAACCGTTCAAATAAATTTTTAAAAATTATCGCAATTTTAAAAATTTACGTTGATATTTGCGTTGATGGCTTAATGTTATGTTGATTTAATTAAATATCAACATCATCAATGTTGATATTTATTAAAACAATGTTGGGGAATAATTATTTAATTTACATTTTTTGAAACTTAATATATTGATAATAAAAAAATTTTTATATAAAATTAAACAAAAATGTATGAGAAAAATAAAATCGACAAAAAAAACATTAATATATTTTCATGAAAATAGTGATAACATAAAAGACAATAAATTTTAGTTCATAAAATGATAAAATAATTGAAACATATACAATAAAAATATTTTTTGGTATAAAATTAAGAATAAAACCGGCAATGAAAACATAAAATATTTTTTTACCCTTTCCCACGAAATATTTAATTGAAAATAACATAACAGCAATTTGGAGCAATTACAATTTTCGAAACTAATAAAATTTCAAAAAACGATGAACTAATCAGACAGGAGGCATAAAGTCAAGATCTAAGCAGTAGGTGAAAATTTTTAAAATTTTTGCGATGAAATTCACTCAATTTTTAAATTGAATTATAAATTCAATGAGCATTTAAATATGACAGCCTAAAAGTCCCAAATAAATCGTTTTGGTTCACGTCTGTTGTGGAACCAGTCCAAAATTAATTAAAAAAACAAACAAAAAAAAAAACAAATTTTTTCTCGATGGCGCCTGTCGGCTTCGCCGGACCACAAATTCCTTTAGATTTTCATAAAATTGGATTTATGGTAGCAAAATGCTTCAAAAAATATTAGGCAATTTTGGTATTATGATTAAACCCGAGCATGTAAAAGCGAAATGAAATGTTCCAACTCACTTAAATGCAATCCTGTGCACCCAAATTTAATATTCGACATATTTATACACAATATCCCAAATTTGTTGAATTAAGTCAATGTCAAAACAAATATTCTAATCGTGAGCAGCGACTTTAAAAACCTCTAATTATAATCTTTGAAACATTTTTCGTTTTGAGGGGGAGGGGGGCGTGACCGGACATTTCGACAGTAGACATTTGGACAGAACCGGACAATTGGAAAGTGGACATTACGACAGTGAGTGAATCTTTTTTTTACTATTTTAAATGGCTTTAGTAATGACAAAAATATTTTCTTAGGACAATTGACAATTCCTCCGAACCGATTAGTCAATTTATAAGCGCCCGGCTCATTAATAAACAGCAATAAATTTAATCTTATTATTTTTAAAAAAATTTCTGTATCTTGGCTAGAAGGAATAACTTACCTATTTTAATGCCTGACCAGACTTTAAAAAATTGAATTAACCTAATATTCTTAATAAATACTTTTTTGATACTGCTAAAGCCATTTATAATAATAAAAAAATTCACTCACTGTCGTAATGTCCACTTTCCAATTGTCCGGTTCTGTCCAAATGAGTTCACTGTCCAAATGTCCACTGTCGAAATTAATTTTATTTATTTGCCTAAATGCCGAACAGAAAGAAACACGATGGGTTATTTTTTCCTAATTATTTTATTGCCTTTAAGTCATAGAGTGTGTAAAAAAAATATTCATTTCGGTGGGAATCTTCAATCAAATTCCCACCTTTTAGCAAAGAATTTCACAAATGTGCTTTAAATAGACAAAAATGTACATTAAGGTAAAAATCTAAAATCACCGGAAAAACTAATGTTTTCTTTCACAATTTATAATCAATATCTAATAATTTTAATTAAAAAATGCCATCGAATGTGGCAAAAAAAAAATGAAAATTTCCCACGAAATTTCACAGAAAAACTATACGGAAATATAACAATTTCTCATTCTCCAACATTTTGTTCATATGATTTTCTCACGTTTTATACCGACGTAATTCGTTGGTTAATTTTTAAGGTAAATAAAAAATTGTAAAGAAACTTTTTTATGTTTTAAAAATTAATGAAAATAAATTTCAAGGGGTTTTCGAGGTCGCTGACCACTAATACAGCATCCATTTGAACCAATTCTACCCCTGACCCAAATTCGAAAAAAAGTCGAAAAATTAAAATTTTCGAATTTCGAGTTTTTGGGTCGAACCATTTTAAAATACATGAAAATGAGCTTAAAGCCATATAAAACTGCAATAAAAAAATGTTTTAACTCATTTTGAGTCATATATGTGAAATTCTAAAATTTTACAGATGATACCCTCATGGGCATATGCCCTTGAGGGTACCCTTGGTACAGGAAGTTGTCAAATTCGTTATAAAATCAGTACATTTATAGGCATCTGAAAATGTATATGGAATTGGTCCGGTACACTTAAGTACCAAAAAATGAAAATTTCCCACGAAATTTCACAGAAAAAAAACTATACGGAAATATAACAATTTCTCATTCTCCAACATTTTGTTCATATGTTTTTCTCACGTTTTGTACCGACGTAATTCGTTGGTTAATTTTTAAGGTAGATAAAAAAGAATTCTTCAAATTGTTCATTTAGCATTATCATTTTTATTTCGGCAAGGGATTCAATTTTTAGGTTTTGCCTATTTTTTCCCTGAGCTCCCAATGGCCTGAAACGCACGAAACAAATTTTTGTTTTAATGATGGTTAAGCTACTTTTCGAGTTATTAGTGCCTATTTCCTAGGTTTTTATTTTAGAGCCAAAAAACCTAAAGAAATTTTGAAAAAATCTATTTTGACCTATTTTGGCGTTTTGTCCAAAATTTATTTAAAAAAATGCAATAAAACGAAAAACACAATCCTAAGAATCGGTTGGAAAAATTTCAAAAATGCACCCCTAAAATGAAAATTCTCCAAAATTCATCTCCAAATTTATTTATTTATTTCTTGACAAGAATTTTTGATTTTAAAAATTATTTGTTTTAAAAAGATTTAGTTTATTTCGTTACCTTTTTGAGTAAATTTTGTCACTTTACACCCCTAAATTTGAGATTTCATTTTGGCTAATTATAAAAGCAATGCCAATCTTACAGATTTCCGAGAAAACTCATCATAATTCTACTTTAACACAATCCAAATTACAAAAACCTGGTGTCATACGAAGCTTTTAGACCATGCAAAATTCCAGAAAATTCATTCAATTTTCAAAAAGCCATGGCAATTATTCACCCTTTTTGTCAAAACTTCTTGAAAACAATTAAAAAAATTTCATGCGAGCATAGTAATCAAATAGCTAACTTATGATACCCTGGTATTTGTAATTTGCTTCCGATTAAGCAAATTTATGACGAGTTTTTCTAGGAAATCTGTAAAATGCACTTTTACGAAACAATTCAGTACGGT
Organism: Heterodera schachtii; assembly: GCA_023374025.1. Taxonomy (NCBI): domain Eukaryota; kingdom Metazoa; phylum Nematoda; class Chromadorea; order Rhabditida; family Heteroderidae; genus Heterodera; species Heterodera schachtii. The sequence continues at coordinate 1,123,418 of SIJG01000021.1, forward strand.
CAAGACGGTGCCTAAGTCATTTTGTACATATTTTTACCCAGCTAAAGTTAAATTTTGAATTGATAAATTGGTGATTTGGTAAGATTTTTTAAAATTTATTAGGTTCCGATCGGAATTTTGATGCTTTTTTGATTTAGTTTTTTGTTCTGTTAAAAATTGATGACTACCGTATTTACTGAATTAGAGAGCCCCCGGGGGCTTTAATTCAGTAAATACGGTATATGTTATAAATTAATTTCTCAGAATATGTCGACCTCCCCGTCCACTGCTGTGTCCATTTTCGGTTACTCACTTGTTTCCATTGAAATGATCACTTGTGTCGCCGTGTTGGCCATCGCTTCGCTGAATTTGGCTGTCATTGTGCCCACCAAACTTTTGCATTTGAACCTGAAAAGCATTCTGATCACCCAAAGTATTGCCATTATGCTTTATGTGTTACCGCGACTTGTAATGCTTTTCCAAAAATTCACATCCGGCGACCCTTTTGCACCTGCCAACGTGGTCCTACAGGTACAAGCGCACAACAATGGCAAAATGCCAACAAATACAATAAACGAAATTTTACCGACAGTTGGAAATAATTTTTAATAATTATTTATTGAATTATAGAACAAAATGCCGTAGTTTATTGCAAACATTTGTCATTTAGATCGCTCAAAAATACTGAAAAATCGACACCATGGCCGGAAAAAATTTTGTATTTTTTTGACCGGTTTTTTTACCTTTAGGTCAATTAGTTTAGCACCTAATTTAGTATTTTTTCGGGATTTTATAACTAAGATAGCACTTTAAGGTCTTATTTTGCTACCTATTTTGCGATTTAAGCACCAAAAAAACCAGTCCGATTATTTTATATTTAAATATTTTTGATGGCGTTTTGTTTTTATTCCATCTGCATAAAATAATTCTAAACCATTTTAAATTTTATTTAAATTTTTCCTCCTTAGAACCTATTAATTTTTTACGCTTTGTTCCGCCGTTTGCTTGGCCATGCGCTGATCATTGAACGATTTATCGCCACATTTTGCACAAATTCATATGAAAAATGTTCTAAATTATTTTTCTTCATTGTTTGGTTCAGCATTACGGTATTATTACCTTTTGTAATTGAATTTAATCTTTTTTTGTAATTAATTTCAGTTTACCATTTCTTTTGTAAACACAATAACCAATGGACAATCGTGGACATATACCAATTTCAATTTGATCACACAATCAATGTCGACAATTCTAAGTGTTGTTGAATATTTGGTAAAAAAAAATAGTAAATATAAAAAAGCAAAGGATTTTGATAATTTCTTTTTAATAATTTAGTTAATTACCCTAATTTGCCATTATAATCGAAAAAAGTATTCTCAACAAATTGAACAAGCATCGCCAAATAATTATCATATTGGGCAAGCGATATCAAGTAATATTTTAACTATTTATTTATTTTTAAATATTATTATTGTATATCTTTTACAATTAATAATGAAAGTCCCAAATAATTAACGAAACAATGGCAAAAATGGCGAAAAATGATAATAATAGTTGAGAATAAAAAAAACCCATACTTTTTTGCTCTTTTCTATGAAAATAATATTTCGTGCTCTTCTCTTCAAAACAAAGTCATGAACATTTGCGGCTTTCCCATTTTATGAAGAATTAATTAATTAATTAGTAAATTAATTAAGGTTGCGGAAAACTTGAAAACGGCCAAGCAACTTTCACCGGCATTTTTATGCCTATTTCTGTCAAATTTATTCATGAACATTTGGTTCTTTGTAATTGCGCTTAATTTTGTTACAGAAAATTATCAAATCAGTTTGGTATTTGCGCTTAGCTCTTGGGTTGACACAATTTTTGGCGCTGCAATTGAATTCACTGTTTTGACGTAAGCAAAATTGGTTTTTCGCCTTTTAAACTGCCTAATTATTGACACATTAAATGAAAATGTACTCAGAAATTTTTTGTTTTTATTAATTTTCATAATTTAAACTTTAAATATATTCAAAAATATTGAATCTTTACAATTTAATTTTTAAAAACTGAAGTTTTTTATAACATAAAATTTATTTTCAATCCAACTATTTTGTCACATATTTTTAGATTTATGGGGAAAATTTTTGATATTTTCATTTATTTAACAAAAAAAAATCTATTGATTTTAATACATTAATGTCGTCTAATCATTAATGTTTTAAATAAATTTTTCCATTTTCCAATTAAGGCATCATCCGTTGCTGAAACGGCGTTTTGTCATACTTTTGAAAAGAATTTTTTGTTTTAAACGAACTAATCGAATTGAAGAAGTGCCACCAAAAGGTGTGCAAGTGGCAAAAGAAGGCAGCATTAAAAAGCAAAATGAAACGGCGGAACATTTCAAAACCATTCGACAAGCATGGACTTAATTTTTTGTTATTTTTTTATTTTGCCGAAAATTTTGCTTTAATTGAATCGATTCTGGCCATTCAATTTAATTTGCCGAAAGCGAAAAAATAAATGGGAAAAGTAATTTGTAGTAATGGGATGTTGAACCTATTGCCATATTATAATTCGACACTCGGGCTAAAAAGGAAAGCACTTAATGAATAGTTAAATTTGTAAAAAAGAGCACTTTTAGTATTTACTACTTTTAATAGAGTGGTCCATTCTGTTTTTTTTAGGAAATTTTCTTCCTAAAATTGAAAATTTGGCTATTCTGGGTTATTAGAGGATGAAAGAATTTAAATAAAAAAAAATCAATCATAGAATTTTTATAATTATTAAGAAGAATTTTAAAAAATAAATTAAATATCCTCACTCTTTAATAACTTTTGGAGTTTTAGTACAAATTTTTGCTTATGGCCAAAAATTATGGTTTTGTCATGCGTTGGTTCACTGCTAAAATTTTTAATATATCTTTAATTAAGCTACCCTGGGTTGTTTTTTAATTATTATTATCATATCTCAAAATAAAAGGAGGAAAAAAAAATGAGTTTTTTGAATCAGCTCCTTAATTGATAAAATAATAAAAGGTCTTTTAAGCACCACAGATTTTTGGTTGATTTAAACAATTAAAAAAATGTATTTTCTGCAAAGGAAATAGAGTGGCATTTAAAAGTTTTTTATACAAAAGGTTCATGATAAAAATATATCAACAAAAAAGTTTACAATGGGGTGGTGTTTAAGGGATAATGAATGAATTTAACAACTGCTATTAAGTGCTGAAAACAAATTGTTGTTGTTTGAGCATACGTTTCTTAATTCGTCTTTAAAATGAACGGAGGCATTTGGTAGTTTTAAGAATGTGTTGAGATTTTTAATTATTATTAATATATCTCGAAGCAAAAAGAGTAAAAAAATAATTTTTTGAATCCACCCTTTAATTGAAATAAGAATAATAGGTCTTTTAAGCATGGGCGCAGCATTCTTTGCCTTCGTGCCAGGGGATTTCGACAGTGGTTGATTTCGACAATGAATGAATTCGACAGTACCGATAAATTTTTAAAAAACACGAGTATATTAAAAACTGGAGCCTAAAATTGAAGTGATACAATGGTGGAATAAAGTCTTTGACTCAAAAATAAAAAAGCATTCTTATAGTTCATTTAAAAATCTGAAATTATTCTTGCTTGCTTAACTTTTGATTCTGAAAAAAGTCTTTTACACCAACTTAGGGCTATGACTTGTCCATAAAAAGTTATTCTTGGTTGAAAAAATGGTAAAAATTATAAAGGAAGTGTGATAGAGAGCAAAATCACTTCCACAAGCCCCTCAATATTTTTAAAATCGTTATCCTCTGATTTATCTTTGAGCGTGCTCATATCTCTTTATTTTTAGGCTCCAATTTTTAATATACTCGTGTTATTTAAAAATTTATCGGTACTGTCGAAATCACATAGCACCTTTTCTGTTCATTTTCATTTATTTCTTTTTTTGTGATTTTTCTTTAATTTTTTTTCTTTTAGATTTCACTTGTTTTTTGAACGAATTTTAAAATAAAATTTTAATATTTCTGAGAATTTCAGTCATCATTTCCATACAAAATTCCCTAAACCAAATAGCCGATAAGTAATTTGACGAATTTTTTTAAAGAGAATAAAAAATAAAAATTGCAAAAAATGCAAATAATAATTAAAAAAATGGGAAAAGAGGACTCAAAACAATTCTAAATAAAAAAGAAATATGCAATAATCAGCAGAAGAGCCGAGCCCGTTGCATTTATAACCAAAAATTATGAAAATGGAGACGAATTGAAAGTGTCAAATTTGTCCTTATATTCACTTTTCAGAACATCTTCTGTTTCTGATTTTACGTCTTCCAATTTCTCCTTTGCTACCTTGGCATTTTCCTTGGCATTTTCGCATTGAATTTTCATTAATCCTTTAAATTCCTTACGAAGTTCGGAAATATTTGTTTCTATTTCATTTTTTGATGCTTTTCCCCAAACCTTCTGTTTAATTTCGTGATTTAATTCATCCATATTTTCCAAATTCATCTCCCAAATATCATTGATATTCCTCAATTCATTATCATCTTTTTGCCAAAAGCATTTCGAATTTTCATTAAGTATTATGATAACACCAATTAAACTGCGATGATATTGCCCCCTTGCAAGAAATATTGGCTTAACCAATGGTGGCAATTGTTCCGATACTTTCGGATTTTTAGCTTAATAAATTTTTATCATTATTATTTTGATAAATAAAAAAAATTATGCATAACTTAATGTTCGGGTGGAACCCGATAAGACATTATTATTTATTTAAATTTGTTCATTTCCATTTGTTGTGTCTGACCATTCACAGTCAGGCACATTCACTCATTTCATTTGTTGTTATTTGTCGTGTCTGACCTCTCACTGTCAGACACATTTCCATTGATTGCATTTGTGACTCTTTGCCCTCCCCTCATTTCATTCATTCAGTTCCATATTTGTGTTCACATTTCCAATTGCTCTCCTCCGCCGTCCTCCGACATATTTATTTGTTATTTTAATTTGTCTTCAATAAATTTGTTATTTGTTCATCCCTTCGACATTTCGGGGACCGAACAAATTGGCGACGCCCTACAATTTGAGCTCAGCGCCTGATTTGATTTGAATAAATTGCTGTGTGCAATTTATTGAATTTGTCTGAAAAAGGTCGGCAGGAGGCCGCCTTAATTTCAACAGAAGCCAATTTCGTCAATCCGATTAATCCGCCAGGCGCGGTTAATCGTGGAAATTCGACAAAAAAACCCTAGATACCAATACGGTTGCGGTTTCCGCCAGGTGCGGTTTTATTCAACACAAAAACCAAGAAACCTAGGCGGTTGAGGTTCCGCCAGGAGCGGTTTTTCAACGAAAAATGGCAAACCAAAATGCGACAATTCAACAATTGATGGACACATTGGCGCAACAGCAACAATTGGTTCAGCAATTGCTGACACATCAAACGCAGAATTTGGCTGGACAAGCAATTGCGCCCACAACAATTCCGGCACTTCCCGACATCATGGCTTTTGAGCAGAATGATGATAAAAGCCGAGTATCGGAATGGATCTCGCGCTTCAAATTTGCACTTGACTGTGCCGCGCCGAATGCCGCCGACGGAATCAAGGTTAAGGCGCTCATGAACAAGCTTAGTGAAGCAGCGTTCAGTGAGTATAGCCGTTCGGTGCTGCCATCAGCAGTGACTGATTTTAATTTTGATGCGACAGTGCAAAGAATGGAAAAGTTATTTGCGCGTCCGCAATCGGTCTTCATTGATCGATATGAGTGCTTGAAAGCGGTGAGAGGTGAAGGCGAAGATTTTCGCAGCTTCATCAACCGGCACCGAAAATTGCTCGCCGATTTCAAGTTCAGTGAACTGAACAAAGAGCAATTCAATTGCCTTATGCTGTTAACTGCATTAAAATCGCACAGCGATTCGGCTCTTCGACAAAGGATTTTGGCGAAGTTGTCAGCGGACGGGGCCAACATTTCATACGACGGAGTCGTGGAAGACCTGATTAATTTCCAGGCAACAATTGTGGAGGCAAAGGCAATTGAAGCACCGACAAATTGGAGGAACGTGAACGCCGTGAATCGGCCGGTTAAGCAAAACAATTCGCCGAAAATGCAAGTTGCCAAAGTGCCCGAGAAACGGCAGGCGAACAAGAATTGCTGGCGTTGCGGAGCTGCCGATCATTGGGGCAGCGAATGCCGATTCATTGGAGCAAAATGCCGAAAGTGCAAATTCACAGGGCATATTGAGAAGCAATGTGAAAGTGTGCAACAATGGCGGTTGAAGACCAAAGGAAAATGGTTAGGCAACAAACGAATTGGTCACTTACAAATCGGTATGGTAAATCCGAAAAATGACACCGATTCGCTGAAGACGAAAATTCGGTTCCACCAAAAGCCGATCTCATTTGCACTCGACACTGGATCGGATGTGAACGTCATTGATGAGGAGTCACATGTGGAGGCTGGAAGCCCACCGATCAAAAAGTGCACTGAAATTGGAAGAGCTTTCGATGGAACGCCGATTCGATTCATCGGGAAAGGCTTCGGCACATTTGAATTTGGAGGAATATTGATCGAAAATGAACCATTTTACGTGGCCAAGCGTGGTTCACTGAATTTGTTAAGCCGCCAAACAATGGATAAATTTGGATTTTTGGATGGTATTAAGCTGCGGATCAGCGAACATGTGATCAATTCATGCAGAGCCACCAACCAATTTGAGAAGCACATTTCGGAATTGAGGAAAGAATTTCCGAGTGTTTTTGAAGATGCACTTGGCCATTGCATAAAAGAAAAGGCACAACTCAAACTGAAGGAAGGAGTCGTGCTCCTGGCCATTTTTGGAAACAAAAAGGGGATCAGGCAGTGCAGCGCCAATCGATTGATTCGTTGGTCGTTGATACTATTGGCCTATGATTTTGAAATCGAATATTTGAACACCAAAGATTTTGGCCACGCGGATGCCCTTTCAAGATTGATCGCGAAAGGATCCGACGACGAAGATGAGCGAGTGATCGCTTCCGTCACAGAAGAGTCGGAAATGGAAGATCTTCTGAAATTGGCCACCAAAAATTTGCCGATAAAATTTCATGATTTGGTTTTGGCCACCAAAAACGACGCTTTGTTGAAAAAGGTCGTTCAATTCGTCCAAAAAGGTTGGCCAAACGACAAAGATTTGAGCAAAGAAGAGGAAATTGTCCGATTGTTTCACCGTCGGATGGCTGATTTGTCAATCCTCAAGGATTGCTTGATGTATGGCGAAAGAGTGGTGATACCGAAGATTTTTCAGAGCAAAATTCTTCACCTCTTTCACAAAGGCCATCCAGGAATGAAGAGAATGAAGCAATTAGCACGTCAGTATGTATTTTGGCCAAAGATGGACCAAAACATCGAAGAATTTGTGCAAAATTGTGAGCCGTGCCAGGCTGCTGCAAAGGCGCCCGTCAAAGTGAACCTTCATTCGTGGCCGAAGTCATCCGAGCCCTGGCAAAGAATACACATCGACTACGCCGGGCCATTTTATGGGAAAATGTTCCTAATTGTGGTGGATTCGTTCTCAAAGTACCCTGAGGTATTTGAGATGACAACATCTTCGGCCACCGCAACAATTGACAAATTGCGTTATTTGCTCACGCGCCACGGCATTCCTGAAACGATTGTTTCAGATAATGGAACTCAATTTTCGAGTTCGGAATTTGCCAAATTCACAGCAGCGAATGGCATCGCCCATCTCTTTTCTGCGCCCTATAATCCGATGTCAAATGGGCAGGCAGAAAGATTTGTGGACACATTTAAGCGGGCTTTCCGAAAATTGAAAGGGGAAGGAATGCCGAATCAGGAGATCATGGAAACATTTCTGATCACCTACAGAACGACTCCGAATGATTCGCTTCCCAATTTGGTGTCCCCAGCTGAAATGCTGCTTGGACGAAAGCCCAGGACAACGCTTGATTTGTTGAAACCGCCGCCATTTCGACCATTGATTAGGGATTTGGCGATGGAAGAGAAATTCAACAAAAGATTTGGCACCAAATCTCGGAAATTTGGAATTGGTGATAAGATCTTTGCGAGGCATCGATCTTCTGAAATTTGGAGACCCGGAGTCATCAAGGGATGCTTTGGCGTCATATTTGAAGTGAAATTCATGGACGGATCAAAGTCGCGATTCCATGCGAATCAGATGAGAAGCCGACAAAACTCGAACAATGGCGATGAAGCATTGGCGATCTTGAATGATGCCTTTGCATTGCCATTGCCACCTGCGCAGGCTAATGAGGTGCCACGAGCAGCCCCGCCGGCAGATCAACAAGAAGGCAATGGACTCGAAGACCAAGGCATTGTGCGATCGCCACTGATCGCGGACCGAACGCAGCGCCGAAATCCGCCTCGCCAACGCCGTGCACCCATCCGCTACTCGCCCAGCTGATCAGTGATCACCGGACGAGCCAAAAGGGGGAGGTGTTCGGGTGGAACCCGATAAGACATTATTATTTATTTAAATTTGTTCATTTCCATTTGTTGTGTCTGACCATTCACAGTCAGGCACATTCACTCATTTCATTTGTTGTTATTTGTCGTGTCTGACCTCTCACTGTCAGACACATTTCCATTGATTGCATTTGTGACTCTTTGCCCTCCCCTCATTTCATTCATTCAGTTCCATATTTGTGTTCACATTTCCAATTGCTCTCCTCCGCCGTCCTCCGACATATTTATTTGTTATTTTAATTTGTCTTCAATAAATTTGTTATTTGTTCATCCCTTCGACATACACTTAAACAAACCTTCAGCATATAATCGGAATAAATATTCATATAAAATGTCCAAATATTTGCGATTCGTTTGACATTTATCTTTAATTTCCTTCAAAATTTTCTTACAATGCCAATTCTCTCTCATCAAATACATAACGCCAAGATGGGCTTCATATTGTTGGGTATAATACTCTTTCATTTTCTCAGTTTCGTACAACCCATAAGAAATCATGAGTCTATCATCATACCAACGAATATTTCCTTTCTCTTTCATTCTACATAAATAATTTGAATATTCTTTAGCCATCTTAAAAAATCTCTCCGATTTTGTTGCTAATTCTATTTTCAAAAATTTCTCAAAATTTAGCGCTAATCCTTTAACAAATTCCGAAATTCGTGCATCTACAAGCTAAATTTTGAATTTAATAATTATCATTGAATGTTAAGTCTCACCCATATGCTTTGATCATCGAATTTCGATTTCAAAATTATAAAATGTTTGTCATTATTTATTAAAATTTTCCATACATTTTTTTTTGGCATTTTTTTGGCACTTTCTTCCGCATTTTTGAACATTTCCTTCAAATTTTCCTCAAATTTTTTGCCACAATTTTGTAGGATTATTTCGTCTAAACTTTCATTTGTTTGCCCTTCATTCGCCTTTTCAATTGCCAATTGCAAAATCACTTCATTAATTGGCAATTTTGCTTCATTTTTTAATTCAAATTCATAATTTAATCTTTTCTGATTTAATAATTTAGGTTCAACATAAAAAATTAATAATTCTTTTAATTTATATTCATATAGTGGTCCCACCCTTTTCATAAAATAAAATTGCGAAATTTGGACGAGACAATTCACCGCATAAATTATTGGCCCTTTAATTTCAATTCGGTCTTTAAATACAAATTTTGGCTTCACTGTTGGAATACCGACATATTCTCTGATCAAATATCCGTACAAAATGTCCAAATAATTTCGATATTTTTGGCATTCTGTCCGTTCATGTTCTTCAAATTTCACATCAATTTTATCACATTTCCAATTCTTTCTCATATAAAACACAATGCCAAGGTGAGCCTCATATTTTTCCATTAAATATTTAGTCATTTTGGTTTCTTGATGACCTTTCATTAATGCTATTAGCATTTTGTCATCATCCTAATTAATTAAAATAGGGTAGTAAAATTAATTTTGTAAAACAATTTACGCACCGATTGATTTGCATTTGAAAATGGAAACAAAAACTGATGAACAATATTAATAACAATAATAAAAGGAGTTAAAGAAAAAAAATAAAACATTTATTTTTCTTTAATAAATTTTAAATTATCACTGTTCTTAAAGTAATTTTTAATAATTACAAAATTAGAAACTTTTAATAAAATGGTGTATTTGAAAAAAAATAACTAAAACTTATTTAAAACTCACCTCTCTTTCATGTATTTCATATTGCTTAAAAATTGAGGAAAATGTGAAAAAAATACGAAAAATGAATTTTAAAAGTCGGGCATTTATTGCTTTATAAAAAAGTTGGAATTTTACAAATACATGATTAATATTTATTAATTAATATTAATAAATAATTTTCATTAATATTTTTTTAATGGAATAGTGAAGAAATAAAATATGAAAATTTTAATAAATTATTAGTAATGAATAATTTATCAGAGTTACACTGCCTTTTATTGAAGCCAGGATCCAAATTGTCCCAAAATTTTTAGATTTGCCCTAAATTTTAATGGGAATGTGAAAAATTAAAAATGTCCCCTTTTTTACATTGTCCTGAATTGGAGAAAGGCAATACAAATAGAGAAAAGTTCCTGATTTTTACGATTTTCATGATTTAGATAAAAAGCAATATAAAACATAGATAAAATGTCATAGTTTTTAAGGCTTTTCATGAATTGGAGAAAGGAAATATGAAAAATATAAAATATCCCGATTTTTACGATTCGTCCTGAATTGGAGAAAGGCATTATGAAAAATTGATAATGTCCTGGTTTTTAAGGTTTGTCATGAATTGGAGAAAGGAAATATGAAAATATAAAATGTCCTGATTTTTAAGGTTTGTCATGAATTGGAGAAAGACATTATGAAAAATATAAAATGTCCTGATTTTTAAGGTTTGTCCTGAATTGGAGAAAGACATTATGAAAAATATAAAATGTCCTGATTTTTACGATTCGTCCTGAATTGGAGAAAGACATTATGAACAATATAAAATGTCCTGATTTTTAAGGTTTGTCCTGAATTGGAGAAAGACATTATGAACAATATAAAATGTCCTGATTTTTAAGGTTTGTCCTGAATTGGAGAAAGACATTATGAACAATATAAAATGTCCTGATTTTACGATTCGTCCTGAATTGGAGAAAGACATTATGAACAATATAAAATGTCCTGATTTTTACGATTCGTCCTGAATTGGAGAAAGGCAATATGAAAAATATAAAATGTCCGGGTTTTTAAAGTTTGTCATGAATTGTAGAAAGGCAATAACAAAGGCGGACTGAAAACGAAAAAGGAAAAGACGGCGGAAGACAATTTGGGGGTTAGATGTTCACAAACATTTATGAGCTAAGGCTAAGGGCAATTTGTAAAAAAACCATTTACAAAAAAAACTTACAATAACACAAAAATGTTTTCAATTTAATTCAATTTTAGTTCACAAAACGAAAATAAATAAATTGCCCTAGGCAAAGTTCCGGAACCCCTCAATATATTTACAATTAATTCATAATCTATTAATCACAATTTGTTTCACTATATGCCAATTTATTATTTATTAGAAGCTAATCAATTTGATGACCACCCATAATTCTCCCTCTCACTTTCTCACACTCACATGCCGGACAACTCGCCTTTCCCCCTCCTTCAACGAATCCCCCCCCCCTTTTCTCGCCAACGAAAACCCTTGCCCACCAGTCACATCGTCCGAATGATCAGCAACATCAGCAAATAAATTTGGGGCCGGGAATGCTCGATAAAATATTAAAGAAATATGCATATCTGTTTTTGAAAATTATTTACGGAAGAGTCCCGAATTGAGTGCCTGTAAGCACACGTAATTATTTCTTGCTCTCTAATAAATTTGTAAACTGCCTAATTATTGACACATTAAATGAAAATGTACTCAGAAATTTTTTGTTTTTATTAATTTTCATAATTTAAACTTTAAATATATTCAAAAATATTGAATCTTTACAATTTAATTTTTAAAAACTGAAGTTTTTTATAACATAAAATTTATTTTCAATCCAACTATTTTGTCACATATTTTTAGATTTATGGGGAAAATTTTTGATATTTTCATTTATTTAATTAAAAAAAAATCTATTGATTTTAATACATTAATGTCGTCTAATCATTAATGTTTTAAATAAATTTTTCCATTTTCCAATTAAGGCATCATCCGTTGCTGAAACGGCGTTTTGTCATACTTTTGAAAAGAATTTTTTGTTTTAAACGAACTAATCGAATTGAAGAAGTGCCACCAAAAGGTGTGCAAGTGGCAAAAGAAGGCAGCATTAAAAAGCAAAATGAAACGGCGGAACATTTCAAAACCATTCGACAAGCATGGACTTAATTTTTTGTTATTTTTTTATTTTGCCGAAAATTTTGCTTTAATTGAATCGATTCTGGCCATTCAATTTAATTTGCCGAAAGCGAAAAAATAAATGGGAAAAATAATTTGTATTAATGGGATGTTGAACCTATTGCCATATTATAATTCGAAACTCGGGCTAAAAAGGAAAGCACTTAATGAATAGTTAAATTTGTAAAAAAGAGCACTTTTAGTATTTACTACTTTTAATAGAGTGGTCCATTCCGTTTTTTTTATGAAATTTTATTCCTAAAATTGAAAATTTGGCTATTCTGGGTTATTAGAGGATGAAAGAATTTAAATAAAAAAAAATCAATCATAGAATTTTATAATTATTAGAAGAAAAATTTTAAAAAATAAATTAAATATCCTCACTCTTTAATTTAATTTATGAGTTTTAGTACACAGTTTTGCTTATGGCCAAAAATTATGGTTTTGTCAATGCGTTCGTTCAATGCTAAAATTTTTCATATCTTTAATTAGCTTTGATAATTACAAATAAAAATATTATAAGCAAAAGTATACTAACAAATTTATGAATTTATAAAAAATAACAATGATATTAAAATTCAGCGCACACAAATGTGCTGGTTTTATTGTGATCTCGAAACAAAAGGAGGAAAATAAGAATTTTTTGAATCCGCTTTCATCGCATAAATTATTGACCCATTAATTTCAATTTCACTTTTAATGCGAATTTTGGCTTTGATGTTGGAATTCCTGTGTATTCTCTGTCCAAATATTCGTACAAAATATCCAAATATTTGCGATTTGGCATTCTGTCCGTTCATGTTCTTCAAATTTCACACTCATATAAAACATAATGCCAAGGTGAGCCGCATGTTTTTCCATTAAATGTTTAGTCATTTTGGTTTCTTAATGACCTTTCATAAATGCTATTAGCATTTTGTCATCATCCTAATTAATTAAAATGGGGTATTAAAATTAATTTTGTAAAACAATTTACGCACCGGTGGGTTTTTCAAATTTGGTGCCAAGGATAACTTGATCCTCCATATTTTGAATTTCCTATATTTTTTAAATTTCTCGAGCCATCCTAATGAAAATTAAATCAAATTTTGTGACTTTTGTTTATTTTAACATATTTATCCATATTTCAACGTTTTGTCCATATAAAGCGTGCCGTAATTGTGACATTTTTCTCAATTATCAATTTATTTCCGAACTTTTGCATCAACACATCAAAACATTATTAATTAATTAAACGATTTCCATTATTTATATTAATTCTTCGATCAAATAATTCCTTTCCCATTTTAACACTGTTTGATCATTCTTCTGATCAGCCGCTGGTGGTGCCCGAAATGATGCAATTTTTGCCATCGCCAGTCGATCCGACGTCGAAACTGCGCAACATTGGCGGCTCCTTTTGCTGGTTGTTGCCTTGGAATTCGGCACACACTTTCTTCGACCCGGTGATTTGCACATTTTTGATGGTCGCCACATCGCCATAATTCTCGTTGAGGCCACACAACAGCGTTTTCAGTCCAGTCACTTTAATGTTCTCCAACACAAACTTTCGTTTTTGGCATTGCGTTTTGCAGTTGCCGCATGCGCGCGCCAATTTGCCAATGCCTTCAGCCTGAAATTAAATGCCAAATATCATTAATTAATTAAGCATCTTTTCTCGGATAAAGCCGGAAATGCGCAAATGATTTCGAGTATAAGTAATCACTGATCACAGGGGCTCATTTGATTACTTCAAATGCTTGGTTGTATGGGATTATAACAATTTTATTGACCCCAAGTATTCTTAGGTATGCTCCCCGCCGCCACATTTAGGTGTATTTGATCTTAACTTGAGTCTGTTTCTTGGCAAATTTTTATGCTTTTTAAATGAATTCAAGCCAAAAAATATATAAATCCCTTTTTGCTCTTTTTTAAAAAATTTTGACCCCTTTAAAACATATTTTTAAACTCGGCGCCTCAATGATTGACTTTTATTACGAAAAGGCATCCCTAAATACTGTCATTGAAATCAAAGGTGCCGTAACTCCGAGAAGCAGCTATTTATATCAAAATTTACCACAAAATCTTTGATCGTCAACGTGCCACCGCCGTTCATTTGGAACACTTTGTCCTTGGCATTTTTCACACCACCGCCCGTGACCGTGAAACTGTACTCCTTGCACCCGCTGCTGCTCCGGAAAGTGGCCGCGTCTTCGCCAACCTTCTCCCACCACACATTTTGCAGCGTGCACCCGTCATAACAGTGAATGCCGTCCGCCCCGTTTTGGCCAATGATCAAATTTTTGATCACTGCGCCCTTTTCGGCACGGATCAGTGCTTTTTGGCCCTCCGACTGATCACCGCTGCCCAATGCCGAAGAGGCGGTCAACCGTTTGAAGCCAAAGTCTTTAGTGCCCCCTGTCACAATGATTGTTGCCTTAACAGTTTCTTCACTCGTCGCTTTTGGCCATTGCCCAAAAGCATTTGCTGCCAAATTGGCAAAAAGAATGGTTAGAACAAGGAAGGAATGCATTGATTAATTAATTTTTATTCAATTTATTAATTAATGTTTTTTTAGTGTGGTGAAATTTTCAAAAAACTTAATCGCTTTTAAACAAAAATTTTGTTGCACTTAGGAGGACCAAAGTTTGTTGAAATTTCAATAAAAAATTGTTTAGCTTTCTTTTAGCCGGCCATTCATTAGTGTCAAATTATTTTATCAAATCAAATTATTTAAAATTTATGTTAAAAAATTTTGATGCACTTGGCAGTTGACTAAACTAAACTTTTGTTTCGAGTTGACGGAAAACCAAAAAATTTGAACAAAAATTTGTTTAGCTGAATTTTTATCATTTGGCCAATTTTTAATGTTCATTTGGCCGAGAGAAATTCATGAATTAAATTTGTTTGCTTCTCATTATTGGGCTCAGACACCACCATTAGTTTGGTCGTTTTCATTTAATTTAATTGCCAGCCATTCAATTTGTGCCAAATTATATCAATTCAAATTATTTAAAATTTGATTAGCTGCACTTTGATACTCTGGTGGTGAACATTTTGAAAAATTTGGCTTTCGACAGACACTCGAGAACAAAAGTTAACTAAGTAAATAAATTTTAATTATCAACTCAATCGTACTTTTTTGTTACGGACTGTCTGATTAAAATTTTGAAAACAACAGGTGAATAAATGCTTTGCATCTTTTCTGTTCTGCTTTTTTAAGTTATATTTTTAATAAATTTTAACTTTTTTTATTGGATGATTGAGTCTCTGTTGAATTTGGATACTTCAGTACCGGGACTGAACTCTCTGTGTCCATGAATTGTCGCCGTCCTCTTCAAATGGCACCGTTCGAGTTCGCCCATTGACGAAAGAAAATCGAATCGTTTATTAATTCAAATTAATAAATTAATGGTTTTATAGACAATATACTCGTCATTTTTTGAAAATTCAAAAAAAAACTTCATATAAATATTCTTTAATAAAAAACTTTGGATTTCATATGATTGATATTTTTGATTGCATTTTTAAAGCCTTTTAAATAATTTTAATTTTCAAATCTTCCAACAGTATTTCGATTAAAAAGAATTTTAAATAAAATTTTATTATTTTAATTGGAATAGATTGCAAGTCAAAGGGTCGAAGAAAGTGAGAACAACTTTAACAGCACTATCTTTATTCATCATTTCAAATATAAACTTAAATAATGAATAAATAGTTTAAAATTGGATTGATAAATTAAATAATCAATTTAAAAAAATAAAAATTATTATTTTATTGACTTTTAATCTTAATTGTAAAACATTTTGTGTTTGCAGTTGGCATTTTAATCATATGGCCAACAAACACACAAATTTAAATGAATAATTTTCCAGCGGCAAATGTTTTATTGGTAAATGAATCATATTTTTCATGCATAAAAGCAAAAATTAACATTTTAATACATAATTTTTAGCTTACAAATTTGTTTGAAACACCAATGCAGAGTAATAAATATTTTGTTAAATATTATTAAATTTTTATTTATTATTGCATTTTTTAAATAAAAATATTTAAAAAGTAAGGTAAAAAATGTTCAATCAACTGTTTATTGTTGTTGCTTTACTGATTGCAGCATCATTTGGTTTAAATGTGACGAGCAACAAACAGCGGGAGTATCAGTCAGTTTAACATTTTGAAAAAAAAAATGCAAATCTTTTACATGAAATATAATAATAATAATAATAATAATTTATTTTGAAAAAATTTATAAAATGGAAAATCCAAAAGATAAATATTCAAATTGGTGATGAATCATTTCGTAAAAATTGTCAATTTTGCAGATTTTCCTAGAAAAACTCTTTCATTTCGTTTTCAAAAAAAGATGACAATTTTTCAATTTTGCCACAACTTTTTGAAAATTTAATGAAATTATTTGGAAATTTTCAAGTATTCGTCGAACAATCCAACAGCCATCGCGAGATTATTTAGTTTTGTTGCATTAAGCAAAGCTATGACGAGTTTTTCTGGGAAATCTCTAAAAATTTGCCCCTTTTACGAAACGACGACGCCCAGCACGATTCAAATTTTCAGGAAACCGCCTCCAATTTGTTGCCCCGAGCAATGTGGCAATGCTTACGATGGCTGCATGTATT
Organism: Heterodera schachtii; assembly: GCA_023374025.1. Classification (NCBI taxonomy): domain Eukaryota; kingdom Metazoa; phylum Nematoda; class Chromadorea; order Rhabditida; family Heteroderidae; genus Heterodera; species Heterodera schachtii. Next base: position 1,140,335 of record SIJG01000021.1, read on the forward strand.
TGTGCGCTGAGCATGGACAGGGACCACATACGTGCCCGTGTTGGGTCAATTGTGGCGAAACAATGTTCAAATGTGTGAAAAGATGCAAGGAATACCAATGTAAATGATCCAATGATACGGTACAGTGGCGAGATACTGTCCAATGAATGTAAAATTGTGTAATTTTCCTTATTTGATATGGCATCACTCAAAAAATAAATGGCATCCTGTTTTTTTTTTTTTGTTTTTTTTTTTTGTATTTTCTAATATTTGTTTAAGATGATTGTTGGTTGAAAGCAGAAATAAATTATGCTTTATAAATGACAAACAAATTTAAAAAAAATTTCTAATTTAAATTGATTATTCTAATTTTATCGCACAAAGAAAATTTAATTTAACCCAAAATTGGGAATCCATATTAGTTACTGATAAATTTGTAATAGATTCATATTCATTTATACAAGAAATAATCTAACTAATAAAAAAATTCTAAAATTCTAAATTAACAGTGAATAAAAATTAACCGTTGGAAAAATTTGAAATTTCAATCAAGAAATTCATTTAGCAGTTCATCAACTGTTGGTCGATTTTTTGGGTCAGTTGTTAACATTTTCTAAAAAATAAAAGTCATTAAAGTAAAAAGCAATAATCATTAATTAATACCTTTAATTACATAGTAAACACAATGATATTTAATTAAAAATAAAATTTTATCACTTTAATTATGTAATTTTAAGAATGAAATCCAATTATTAAAATAGAAATGTTATTTTTTTAAAAGGCATAATTGATAATTAATATTTCTTTACCTTAATCAGCACACTAAAATTGGGGAAATATTCTGCAACTGCCATTTTCGCTTTTTCGGCAAATTCTTTGTTTTTGTTTTCACTTTCTTCGACAAAAGCATTTCGCAAAATTTTGAATTTTCTTTTTTCTTCAACAGAAAATTCAAAATCGAAAATGGCATCAATTTGTGGTGTATAAGCCAAAATCTCTAACAACGAAATGCCAAGTGACCAAATGTCCGTTTGAACATCGAGCTTAATCAGAGAATTATTTTTTTTTATTTTATTAAATTTAACAAATTTATATTAACTAATTTAAAAATGAAAACATTTCTTTATGAATAATTATATTAACTATTCAACTAATTTTCTCTCAGAGTTAAATATCACACTCACCTGATTTTGACCACGAGATTCACAGAATTTGTTGTGTTCCGGACTGGCAAAACGTCGTGTTCTCGGCAGATGTGTACGTCCGACAAATGTTTTACAGATAAATGATCTAAAAAATAATATATAATATACCGTTATTTGTATCAAAGAATAATAAAGTCCAACTTTTTGAATCAAGGTAAATCTTTTTGGCTATGATTACAGAGATAGTTGGGAATTGATATTAGAGTAAAGCGGGACCGGGACCGGGCCGGGAATTCCCGGTCATCCGAGGTCCCGGTCCCGGTTCCCAATCCCGGATTTTGAAAAGCTCAGGTCCCGGTCCCGGTCCCGGTAGGGCAACCGGGAACCGGGAAAAACAAGCACGGGTAAGAATGGGGGTCTGAGTGAAAAATTAGTGAAGAAAATTGGAGTTAAATGGGAAAATTTTAAAAAAATATTAATATATTGTTTAAAAGTAACGGTGGCAATTGTGCGGATGGCCTAGTGGCTAGTTTCCTTGACTTTCCCTTCTTCTTTCCACTGGATCAATCCCTCTACAGAAATGTTAATATTTTAATTTTCTTTTTGTATATTCATTGTTTCCCTATCGACAAAATATGATCCACATATATATTTTTCAATTGACACATATTTTATCATTTTATAAATGAAAATCCGTACAAATTGTTGAGCCTATTAATCCCGAAAACCAGCCATTTTTGTTGAAAATCTGTTAACAAATTACACTCAAATTTTCAAAATTTTCCCCGGCGGCGCCTATCGGCACCGCCGGTCTCCCCTTTCTTCAACAAAAGTTTTTCGGAAAAAGCGCGCCGAAAAAAATGGTGTGAAAAGCAAATCTGAATTTCTAATAATATTCGAGCATTTAGCCCAAAAATGATTAATTGTTTGAAATAATTGAAGAAATTTTGATTTGGAAATTTTCTTTAATTTAATTTAGCTTTAACTTTTGGATTTTATAAATAAAAAATAATAATTTAATTTTGTATTATTTTCACTTGAAATAAATTTAAATTTGAATTTTTTGAATTTTTAAAAAAATTTTTGAATTTTTAAAATTTCCCGGTTGGTCCCGGTTCCCGGTCCCGAAGAAAAATCGAGGTCCCGGTCCCGGCTTCTCAGGTCCCGGCAAGTCCCGGTCCCGGTTTTGCCCAAAATTCCCGGTCCCGCTCTACTCTAATTGATATTTTTAAGATTGGAGAGTCGAGAATAGAGAATGAGAACACAAAAACCAGGAGGATTTTCTTAATTCATGAAACCTTTTTCAAAAAGTTTTGAAAATCTACGGAGGCTCGAGGCGCTGAAAGAACAGTCGAAAAATGTTTTTTTTTTTTTTTTTGAAATTTGCGAAGGTTTACGAAAAGTTTTAATTTATGGATTTAAAAACATTTTAAAATAAATTTAAATTTTTTTAATTAAAACAATAAAGATGCATTTTTTGTTAGTTATTTTACAGCCATTAAACTGATGATTACCTCAACTCTTTCCGCTTCTTCTCGCTTTTATTATCAATTGTTCCATTCATTTGAATTAGTGCGCTTGTCTGAAAGTCGATTAGTACCAACATTTTCTCGCCATTTCTGTTTACATAAAGCCAATTTTCGGATTTCAGTGCCAAATGAATTGCAACTGAAAAATTTTATTTAATATCACTAAATTATATATATTATTTTTAATTTTAATTATTTTTTTAGAAAATTACATAGAATTTTTTTGCGCTATGGTTTTAAGGGTCGCTGACTGGATTACGAATCTGACATCCATTTCAATGAATTCCAGATCCCTAACCGAACTCATACCAAAGATCGAATTACGAATTTTCTATTTTTGTTTCGAATTCCGTAATAGAATTCGGAAAAAGGGTCCCCCTTTGGTTTTTAGTAAAATTCAAAATCCCCACTTTGTATATTGCTCCGAATTTTTTTTTTCTTAAACTTTTTTGGTGTTAAAAATTTTAATATTTAATTAAATAAAATATAAATTATTTCTATTAAAGTAAACGATTTTTTTATATCGTAATTATGATAATATTTGTGAGTCCAATTCACATCGATGCAAATCACGTAAAGCGATGACCATTTGGATGAAAATGGATTTGATATCCGAATTTATTACATCCAAATTCTCTTGTTGTTTCCACTTCATTTTCAACCGATTTAAGCGATGCTTTAGCGATTCTTCGCCCAATTCCATCACCATGACCAGTGAATTTGGTAAGATAATGCTTAAATATAAACAAAATATTTAATTTAAAAATAATTATAATAATTTTTATTTTAATAATTCTTTAGAAATAAATGTTTAATTTTTCTCTAAAATATTATTAAAAATTTTAGCATATTTTTTGTTAAAAAATTACTAATCAATTAATTTGATCACGTAAATGGCCTCCATTTGTACGGCCATTTTCAATATTTCAACTTCATGGATTAACATTTCTTTTGCCTTATAATATTCGTCACCCCTGAAGAACACTTCTTTGATTGCAACACTTTTTGAAAGACCGAACTGTTCATTGTGATTTGGAAAATCCATCACACAACCGTAAAAAATCTAAAAAATAAAAAATTTATCAAATTCCACAAAAAGACCCAGTCCAATTAACTAAATTAATTAATTAATTAAATAACTAACGAATTACTCAAAATTCTAATTTTTGTACTGAGAAAAATGTCATAATACAAAATTATTTGTATTTTTTACAAAATTGAAAAGAAATTGAATGAAATTTAAAAACAAATTTAAATTATTTTAATTAGTGTTAGGCTAAGAAAAATTTTTTTATTGAACTAAACTTAAAATTACTGTTAATTAATAATTTCTCTAAAAAATGAGTTCTTTATTAATTATATGCAAAATAAATGTGTCAATATTAAGTTAAACTTGAAAGTTTTTTAATAATTTAATTAATTAATTACTTTGAACAAACCCTACTAATTAGAGGGGAAAATACCTAATTACCTGACTATCCTCTTCTTTCGATATGGGCTTGATAAATGCTCTGATAAATAAATTCCCAAAATCATCTGCCCACTCCCATTTTTTCCACGTGTCGTCATTCACATCGCTTTCATTACTTCCTTAAAAAAGTGATGTAAAAAATTTACTTCCTTAAAAAAGTGATGTTAAAAATACCATATTAATTTATTAAAAAAGGAAATATTATTTTTTAAAATAAAAAATAAAAATAAATTGGGTGATTAAAGAACCATATAAATTAGTGTGGGAAAAGTTTAATGCATCACAAGGCAACTCTACACTTAAATTCTTTATTTTTGTCGAAAGTAAATTAGAAATTTGAATTTTTAAATCTAAACCGGTTGATAGTTAATAAAATACGTCTTTGGAATAACAAAAACTAAATATTCGGCATTTTTAAACTTTTAGTGTAAATTAATTAAAAAGCGTTAGAATGTGCCCACTTCTAATCGATAGAAAAATATTTTAAAAAACCAAATTAAAATCATTATTTAACTTCAAATTAGAGGGTTAAATGGTTAGAAAAATTCTTTAACTTTTCTTTAATTGTATGTCATGACATTTAATTATCAAGAAATCAAAAATTTATTTTTTCGTCGAAATTTTAAATTTTTAAAAGGTTAATGCATGATTAGGAAAAAACAGAGCTATAAAAAAAAACTTTATTTATTACCGTCAGTCCAACTGAGTGATAATGCATTACAATTTTTTAGAGGCTCAGCATTTGTTGTAATTATAATATTTATTAAATAATATAAATATATAAGAAAAAGCATCTTCCTATAATTATTGAAAAGAGGGAAATTGAATATATCAAAATGAAATATGCATAGACAAAAATATAATTTTTCCATGTAAATTAAATAATTATAATTCAATAATTAATCAAAGTAATTTCATTATTTATAGCGAAAAATAATTATGCTATCGCTTAATTAATAATCGGCATAGGAAGTGTATAAGTGCGTAAAAAACATGTGTATAATCTATATAACGATAAAATAATATTTTACGTCTGGAAAATTTTATAAAAAAAAGGTAAATATGTATAATATTTTCATTTATTAGGATAAGGCATCAAAGTGCATAAAAAACATGTGTAATATAACCATAAAATAATATTTTTCTGCCTGGGAAATTATGTAAAAAATAGGTAATATCAATAATATTTTGCATTGATTATGTTAAGGCATCAAAAACCAATAATTCAAAATATTTTGTCAAATTCACTTTATAAAAATTGAAAACTGCTAAAAAAAATCTGAAATAAGCATATATTGGACGGACATAATTTTGTTTTGAAGTTTGCCTGATGTAGGGGAGGGGACGGGTGCCGTGAGTGATTAGTGAGGTTAGGGTGTTGGCAGTGCTTAATTACTTTGTAATAAGATGTAAAAAGTAATTAATGCGGGGAGGGGGGGGGGCTTAATTGATACGACTTGTCATCGCTATCAAAAAAAAATATCTATTTAATTATGGGGAGATATTGATCGGACTTATTGGTCTAAAATCAGGTCGGCTCAATGGTCACCAAGGAGGGCATAACTCTTTAGTGTATTCGCTTCGATAAACTAAGTTTTTGCCGTTTGATATGCTCCACATGAAGAATGGTGCCATAAGTGAAAACAAAAAGCTGTACTCGAGAATGCTGGCAGTTGTGGTACACGATGGTGTGATGGAACAAAGCCATAATGGGCTTTGTCAAAAAACCATCAAATGGGAAATTTTTGACCGAAAATTATTCATAATTTGGCCAAAAATAAACCAAATTTAAAAATGTTTGATATCACATAGCCTTAAGTGTTTTCTATTATCTTGCAAAATTTCAAAAAGTTTCCTTAAGTTTCAAGAAAGTTATGAACAAATGTTCAAAAAAATTTTTTTATGAGTTTCTCAATCTTCATTTGATGATTTTTAACTAACGTCATAGCACCGACAAGCTGGTGACAATTGACAAAATGCTTAACCTGCTTTTGACTTTTTTAGCATAAACTAAAATAATGTTGAGAACGAAAGCATTTTCAAATAAAGACATTTGCTTGAAATTTAACTTATGACTAGGGGTGCCAAAAATATGTACAAAAAGTAGTCAAAATATGTACATAAATATGTAAGAAAATGCTTAAATATGTACAAAAAATCCAAAATAAGTACCAAATATGTAAATAAAAAATTTTTAAATCTTATTTTTTTGAAAAAAATCTTCATAAAAGGTGAAATAAGCACAACTACCATAAAAATGACCTAAATAGGCTTAGAATCACATTTTCTTAAATCCTCAAAAATTGCAAAATATGTACGAAAAAATGCGAAAAAGTTCAAAATATGTATAAAAAATGTACTTATGTAATATGTAGAAAAACCCCGAAATATGTAAAAATATGTAAATAAAAGTCCCGATTTTTGTTCGCAAACACAAAGAAGAAAGTGTTTTTCCTACTATTCAGAGCATGGAGAAGCCAGGAAAGAAATATGTATTTACATAAAATTGGCAGCCCTAATTATGACACACTTATTTCAGTTCCCTCCTCTTCGGGTAAAACTCAATTTTTCGAAAAATGTGTCTAGTCTACCGAGTTTTTAAAAGCGCAAAATTGGCATAAAATTGCCATTTTTTAGTGAAAAAATTGGATGAAAAGCTAAAAAAATTGTCATTTTTGATGAAAACCTGTTAACTCATTGCACTAAAATTTTAAAACGCCTACCCGCACCGCCCGGACCCTTGTCCCCAAAAGGTTTTTTTGGGAAAAGCGCGCCGCAAAAAAAAACATTTTTAGATTTTTTGATTGTAATAAAATTTTTCAAAATGATGATTTTGGACCCCAAGATGCTGATTTTTTGTTTGGCAAAATGATGCTTTGAAAACTTTCATCTGGCAGCCCTTGTCATAATTAATGCGCAGTTTTTTATTCCACCATATAATGTAATATAATAAAATAAATTTTCGAAACTAAATGCCATAATAAAGGGCTCCCATTCGTAGTTGGATGCCAAGTACGTACCTGGATTTGGCCAAGTACGTACTTGGATTGGGCTTTATGCTTGTGAAAAAATTAATTAATCATTTTTCATTGCATGTGATAAAAATTGTTGTGTACTTGGATTTCAAAAATTTTTCCCATTATGTACTTGTGAATTGGCATGTCTATACTTGGAAAGCGAGTTTTTTCATTGGGAGCCCTGCCATAATAGTTACCGACCTTTTTATATGTGCAAAATGAAAAAGTTAAACATAATTTTTTCCTGTTCCCGCCACTGATCCCCGTTTTTCCTATCCCCTGAACGGTGCTAGGTCATTGCGCGAAAAGTGCAAAATGATGACGTCACAAAAAGGGCGTTTCCCGAAAAGTGTAATTGAGCGGCGCCTCATCAGTACGGTTCTTGTGATAAAATAATTTTTAATTATTTCAAATTTGTGTTTCGGCCCTTACAATAGCAAACCAAATTATAATTAAGCTTATAAAAAATAAGAATGATTTATTCACAATTAATTCTCAAAGAATTCTATTAATATTATTTAATTCTTCTGGATACATATAATCATCTGGAAATTTCCACTTCATAGAGAATAAAGATTAATTTGAATTCTCTTCCCTGGGGCCTGTTGCTCGTCTCCGGGTTTAGCGATAAACCCGGGTTAAGGAGACAAACCCGGGTTAACAGTAGTGATTTTTGTTGCTCGTCTTTGGGTTATAAACCCGGGTTAAGCCTTAACCCGGGTTCCGTTAACCCGGGTTTACGGATTTTTTAACCCTGGTTTAATTCCGTTAACCCGGGTTTATTTGCATTTTTGTTGCTCGTTTAACCCGGGTTTAATTTTTCTTAAGCGTTCTTAACCCTAAGTCGGGGCAGGGTTTATGAAATAAAATTTGTTTTTTACAGCACAAAAACTTTTTAAAAATATTTTTAATTAACTAATTATTTTAAATTTAAGCATAAAAAAGCAAAATCATTATTTTTTGGACTTTTTAAATATAATTTTTTTAAATTAAATATTTTTATTAAATAAATAAATTTATTTACGTTCACTAAGCAAAAAATGCTTATTCATATGATGAATATCATCAAATAATTGATCGCTTAAAGATCTTCATTGTCATATCCAAGGAATTTTCGGGTTTGTTTTTCTTTTTTCAACTCCAAAACTTCCAACTCGAGTTCGAGTTTTCGAATTTCCAAAGTCAATTTTGCGTCTTCCTTTTCAAGCACTTTGAGTTGCATTTCCTTCAGTGTTGGCATTTCCGCAGCAGCAGCAGTTTCAGAAATTTTTGTCGTCAGCAGTTCCGTTTCAACTTTTCGCCTTTTTGCTTCAAACTTCACTGACTTTGAACGAATCGGGGTCAAATCAGTGAACGAGAGCGGAAACAAAAAACATTGTCTCTAAATTTCAAAGCTCCTCACAATTCTTCTCAAGAATGGAAGAAGGAGGTTTTGATGGGATAATTTTGGGGGATTCTGCTTACCCTCAGAAAAATTGGTTATTTACGCCAGTAAGATTTCCCCGAAATCAAAAAGAAGAAGCATATAATGCCGCACATGCCGTAACACGTGTTACTATCGAACAGTGCTTTGGTATTTACAAAAATCGATGGAGATGTTTAATGAATAAGTGTAGGCTCCAACCCGGTATAAATTTATTTTTTGCTTTTTTTATTTCTAAATTAAGAAAAATTGGCAAAAGTAGCAACAGTTTGCAGAATGCTTCACAACATTGCCATTGATTGTCAGGCACCACAGCCTGCTTTTGACGATGAGGAAATCGAAAATGAGCAACAAGAAAATTTAAATGATGAAAATATCGCATTAAGTGCCGAAGCTGTTCGCACCGATTATATTAATCGCAATTTTTAATTATTTTTAAATTAAAAATAAATTATTTAAAAACTCAATAAACCCGGGTTTGCTTAACCCGGGTTTACTTAACCCGGGTTAAAGACGAGCAACGCGATTTTCAAAATTTTTTAAACCGGGTTAACGGAACCCGGGTTATTTACTAAACCCGGAGACGAGCAACAGGCCCCTGGTCTACGAGCATTTTAATAGCCTTACTCAATTATGAAACATACTTTATTTAATACCGAATCGAGAATTTAAATAAAAATTATTTATCACAAAGCTCCGTACCGACGTGGCCGCTCTCTTTTGTTAAAATTACACTTTTTGCGAAACGCCCATTTTTGCATCTTTCGCGAAACGCCCTTTTTGCACTTTTCGCGCAATGAACTAGCAGCACTCCCTGGAACGGAGATCCCCCGCACGCGGTGTCATGCCAAATCGCACAAAAGGCAACTCGTACAATTTTTTAGGTTAGGCCTAGGCTTTAGGATAGGCATAGGCATAAGCTTTCGGCTATTCATAAGCTTAGGCTTGCTTGGGCTTAGGTTTAGGCTTAAGCCTAGGCTTTATGTTGTAAAATTTGAGTTCAGAGTTACCATTGACCCCCGCATGCCATCACTGAAGGGGACGGGGAAGGAAAAACACTCCACAAGATTTGTTTCGACGACCAAAATGAAGCACTTTTTGACGAAAATTTTACATAATTTTGTTGATAGAAAATTTTCGTTTAGATTTTCCAAGAATCAGCTTTGATCGCAAATCAATAAACTAATCGAAATCAGACATAAAAACGCAAGCATTCTCGAATACAATGCATTAATATACGTCACCCAAATATTGACATTATATTGACAGTTTTATGGAGAATAATAAAATAAAATTCGTCAATTGTAAAATAAAATTTTTACTTATTATTAATAGGGAAGGGATTTTTTTTAAATAAATGCCAATTTTTCTGTGAAGCCAAACTATGCACTAAAAACATATTTGCCACTTGGTTTGGAGCTTTTAGACTCAAAATTTATAATATATATATATATGGTTTTACCTATTTCCTATATTTTTCTACATTTTACCATGGTATCTATTTTTCTACCTTTTTCGGCATTTTTCTTTATCTTTCAGGATTTCGGAAATCATAATTACAAAATGCATACGAATAAAATGTTTTGTACGATTTTCTCAATTATTCACTGATAAGCTTATATCGCAAAAAATTTTACCAATATCAAACTCGGGTTCTAAAAAAGCCAACCCGCCCGTTATTGGAACTTCAACCAAATTGTTCACCAGTTGATTATAAAAATCCCAATTTACACTATTATATTCTTCTGCTAAAAATGCTAATGAACTTCATGTTATCTATTTTTGTAATAATTTTATGTAAGTATTTTAATATGAAAATTTTCATATTAGATTAAATATATGGATAGAAAATATTAATTTAAAAAACAATCAAAAATAATTAAAATTTATAATTAATGCCAAGGCTTTTGTATATGTTTTATGGGTATGTTCCTTGAAGAAAGGGGCTTATAAACAGTAATTTTTGTTTAAATTTTCTTAATTTTCTTTTTGTTTAAAATTTTCAGTGCATATAAACGCATATTTGGGCCAATTTTGAAATAATCACAATAAAACAGAAATTATTCCCTAAGGATTGATATTTTAAAAATTTTCAAAAAGCTAGTCCAAAAATATTTAAAATTTTTTTACAATTTGGGGACGATTAAAATTTTTTTTTGCTATTAATGAATTAAGCTAAGAAAGTTTGTTCAAATTTCCTCTTTTCCCATCTTCCGACCCCCCCCCCCCCCCCCGCCCCCCTCGGTGCGAAGGAGTCCACCATTTTGGGGCATTTTGCGGGCGAAGGTGAGGGGGGTCGACTTCCGCCCCTTTTCCATGTATGCTTTACAATAAAAATCTGGCGCATAATGTTGCCGGAAAGCCTTCAATTAGAAATAAATTAAATATAATTATTGATTTTTGACCTATTTCGAAGTGAGTTGGCTAAGAAAAAAATGTTTTTTTTTTGCTCGATGTTTATGTAAAATTTAAATATTTGGTTGAATTAACATTTAAATTTAACGCTCGAGGTCCCCGATTACCCGACTATGTATCGGGGGAAGGGGGGAAAAGTCGGGGGGCGGGGGGCGATGACATGGTGGGAGTCGGGTTGGGGAATAGGCTCAAAAATGTCGGGGGCCGGGCGGCTCGGGGTCGGGGCCCAACCCTAAATAGAATTTAGCCAAAAATTGTCGGCATATTTTGCAATTGTCAAGAAGAAACCTAGAAAATTAAAAAACACAAAAATTTTATTTTGATCTTATTTGAATATATACTTATTTATTAGCCACTATTTTGTTTTATTAAGTCAATTTCAAAGTTTTAAATAATTTTTAAAATTTGGCATTTTTATTGCGTGTTTGAGGGATTTTAGGTTACATTTTAAGCTCCGAATTTAGCATTTTTTAGTGCCTAGAAACACGATCATTATTTATTATTCTAATTGTAAGCACATTTTCCAAACACGAAATTCCCTCCACAAAATGAGGCTTGCTCGGAAATTGAATTAAATTTTAGAAATAATAATTAATTTATAATTAATTTTTAAATGCATATTTAACAGTAAATTTCGTTATTTTAAGTTAATCAACTGATAATTGTGAAATGCACCGATAAAAGCATAAGAATTTTTGTCAAAAACAGAAAGCCCGAACAAAGAATCAATTTCGCTGAGCGAACAATTCAGATGAGCTTGGATGCTGACTCTTTTCTTGGCATTGGTTTAAGGTAACAATTAAAATGTTAAATATTATCAGAAAATTTTAAAATTCCCACTGCTCGCCGCCTTGGAATTTTTTTTAAATGGCGCAAAGTTTCGGAGTAAGGAAAGCTTTTAGATATTGGATCATTCACATTTAAAGTACAATATTTCTTATGCTGGGACAATGTCCCTGGTATTTTCCACAAAAAAAAAACTCAGGATTAAGGTGTCGGATAGCGATGTTAGTAACGAGGAAAAAAACAGCGTTTCGGGTCGTGAAAAAAAATTGTCTTAAATTTATTGATGATTTTTACAATAAAAGCAGGGTCTAGTTTTACCCACAGCACCAATGGGCAAAATTTGTAATTTAAATGTATTTGTTAAGATATTTTCTAACAGATTCAGAAACTTTTAGATATTTTGATTATTATATATTTTTAAGTGTGAACATTTTACTGAAATTCATTAATCGATTTTCTCCATTAATTTAGATGGTATTTTGAGATTTTCTATTCTCATAAAATAACATTTTTAGGACTGAAGACAATAAAAAAATATAAAACATTTTTGAAAGAAGAAAAAATAGTAAAAATGAATCATTTTGTCGCTTAGCAAAAGTAAAGAGATTAGTCGTGCAAAAATCTATTGTTTTGACCGAACAAGACCAAAATGTTCGGGTCGCGGATTAAATTTAATTTAAAAAATAGCTGAAAAATGATTAAAAATACCGACAGACCAATGGTTTTTTAACCCTTTAAGAAAAATTAAAAAAAAATTAGTAATTAAATGACTTTTTTTTTTAACAAAAACTGAACTACGGTTAAATAAACCGGTTAACTTAACCAGAAAATAAGACCCTGGTGCCGGAAAACTTGAGGATTAAAATTTTCAATAAAAATTTCCATTTACATCCCCCCTAATTAATTGTAAGACACAACCCATTGGATGCATTCAATGAGCAGAAAAGCCAAATGGAAGTGTATCTGAGCATGAATCGGCTGTTTTTTTGGATTGTTGACCAACAAAATTACATAAATAGTGCCGGATGGACTAATTACTCGAGCAGTGGAAGAGGGATAATTCGGGATTTAAAAACTCACATTGGCGAAGACCGAATGGGCTTTCATGCTATGAAAAGCTTTGTAACTAATTTTTTCAATGACTCATCATCAGCTGATAATTTTGATAAAGAGGAAAAACAATTGATTGATGAATTGTTGACAGAATATGAGGTGATTATGATAATGATAATTGTTTAATTACTTATTTGGGATTAGATTTTTAAAATAATTTTATTAGGTAATCTTTTATGAATTTATTTTTGATTATTAATAATTGATCATAAAATATTCCAAAAATTTCTTTTAACAAATATGTAAATTAAGCTACCTAATATGGTTTTTTGATAAACTTAGATATAAAAAATCAATATATTCAATTTTTATTAAAATTTTAATTTTATGCTCTTGCTTTACAGGGATTAACAAATGGCACGGCCGAGCCACTTAAAGACATTTTATTTTATGTTTATTTAAACCGAAAATTATTAAAAATTTTGGAATATGGAGAAGATTTAAATGTTTTTAAAAATTTAGCAGAAAATGCAAAAGGGAAAGAAAAAATGCCAACAAATTGGCCTGAACGGCACATTTATGTCCAACAATGGCTTAATTGGGTGACAATGTATGCCGAGAGTTGGCTGAGCTCACTAATTACAGTGGCAATTCAAACTGGCACAATGAATGCTAATGATGGTGCAAATTATAATGAAAACTTTTTGGCAAAAAGGCTTTTTGAACATTTTGAAGCGGTGGAGGACGAATATTTTGATGAAATTTATACGCCAAAAAATGGCCAAGTTTTGTTGGAACAGAAAAGAAAAAGAGAGATTGACACTTTCACAACTAAAAGTGCGCAAGAACAGCAACAAATTGTGGAGAAAATTGTTGGCAAAAGCTTGGCAATTTGTCACATTTTGCTTAAGTTGGCCAAGGAAGCATCACAAGGTATGAAATTCGTGGTACTACATTTGCAGACTGACTGTTCTAAATGTAAAATCTTATTGCTTTTTGGGGAACCGCACAGTTTGGCGCGGGTTTTTTTTGCCCAGGCCTTATGAAAATGGCAGATAGTTATGCACACAGTCAAACGAAATCTTTTTGAAAATTTTGTGAATTTTTAAAAACTTGCACCACAAACCCGCGCCAAACTAACCACGACCTACTTTTTGCAATTAATTTAAACTTGAAAAATTTTTAAATTTCCCATCAAAGAAAATACATAAAAAATACTATGCCAAAATAGATTTTTCTCAGTCGAAACAAAAGACTCAGGAGCAACTACAAAATAGTATGTTCGTAGCGCTAATAAAATATGAATTTTCTCGATTTTATTGATGGGGTTTCTTGAATTGCTAATTATTGGAGCCTAATGCAGGGTTCTTTCTTTCTTTTTACTCCAAAACTAAACCCCCCCCCCCCCCTCCCTCCTTTAAGTATTAATATTAAAAACAATAATTCTCTAATTAAATAAAAAGATTTATACTATTTTTGGCATAACTCGCAATTTTTTTGTGTAGTTTTTTTAAATTTTTTGACCAAATAAATTACAAAACCCAACCTTTTTGTAATTTTGCCCGTTGGCACCGCCGGATATTATCAATATGCTAAAGTCGGTCTTTAAATGTTGGCTAACCGTGAAATTCACTCCATTAATTAAGAAAAGTTTTTTGACAATACAAAACTTCTTTTATAAAAATTTTCTTCCATTATTAATCCACGAAAAAAAAAAACTCAAATTAATAAATATTAGCTAAATTCACAGTTTTGGCACAATAACAGTTTTACATTTTTTTTCCCGGTAGAAATGCCCTCCCCTAGTGGTTTAATATAAAGATATTTTAATAAATTTTTAAGCTAACGAGAATTTTTTAACGACAATTTACTCAAAAACATTGCAACAACTTTCGCACAAAAGTGATCACACCAAAGATACGAGCATTTAGCCCAATATTTGGCACATTTCTTTTTTCTATGGCCAAATTTATAAGGCACTAATTGTGGCACAAAATTGGCTAAAACCCAGTGTGGAAATTTGACCAAAATTGACGGAACTCAAGCAGGAATATGATGATGCCACAAACGAATTGGCCAAAATTAATCCGAAATTAGCTGAAAATATTCCATCAAAAATTTGGCTGCTGAACAATGATGGCATTAAAAATTGACAAAACTTTTCACGACATTAAAGCATTGATAATTCGCCAAAGAATTTAAGTAGAGAATAGAAAGCAGCAGATGAAATGGCGGCGCAATCGAATGATTGAATGTGATGATGATTTAAAAAATTGGAAAACAACGAGGATGACAATCACATTGTTCGAAAAACCTTCGTTTTAACGCCCCTATCCGACCCTAGGAATCCCTATTTTGGATGTTCGCCCCTAAAAATCCCTATTTTGAGTGTTCGCCCCTAAAATAAGTTCTTACCCCTATTTTGGCGTTTTCTCCAAAATTTATTAACAAAAATGCAATAAAAACGAAAAATACACCCCTAAGAATCAATCCAAAAAATTTCGAAAAATATACCCCAAAGAATCGACCAAAAATTTTCAGAAAAATATACCCCAAAGAATCGATCCAAAAAATTTCGAAAAAATATACCCCTAAGAATCGACACTAAAATGAAAAAACTTTCTAAAATATATCTTATTTGTAAGTGCAATCAGTGAATAAAATTGCTTGCCTTAATTTTAACTTATTTACATAGAGAAAACAGCAATTTAAAAAATTGCACCCCTAAATTTGAAACTTTTTCGCCCCTATTTTCGCCCCTATTTCGCGAATTTTTTGCCCCTATTTAGGTCCCTATTTTGGACTTTTTCGCCCCTAAAAATCCCATCCCTACTCATCAAACGGACACTGTCGATTTCATGGGCAATTGGGTGTAGATTGACTGATCATTAGGCCCCGGATTTGTATGGATTTCTATATTTTTTTGCACACTTTTTTCGGCCAAAAAAACACGTAAATATTATTTTCAGCATGGTTTGATGCTTGATGCCTTTTATTTCCATATTTCAGGTTTTTGTCCATATTTCCCTATTTTCATACATATTTTAGCATTTTCATTAAAAAAATCGAAAAAATAAACCCCTAAAGGTGGAAAATTTTAAAATACGCCAATAAAATGGAAAATTTTGAAAAAAATATCAAAAATTGTGCAAAAAAAATTCATTAGCAACTCGCTTAAAAATGATTTTTTTTTTTTTTTTTACAGAAAATTACTAATCTTTGCAATTTTTTTTTCTAAATTCACTATTTTCAGTAAATAATAAATAGGATTTCTCAATTTATGGAATTCTATAATTCATGAATTAAATGGTTTTTTCTTCTTGAAAAATTTATGGGTTTATGAATTGTTTTAAAAATTCAAACCAATTACAGAAATTTTTTGTCCATACTTTCATGAGGTTCAAAGTAAAAAGAGAAACTCGTTTAGAATTGGTCAATTTAGACAAAAAATTTAAAAACCGGAAAAACACAAACATACTGTAATTGGATTATTGTAACTTTTTTTCTCATATCAATTAATTCATTAAATTTCAAATCTTTATACGAATGTATCTCGTTTTTCAAGAAATTCTGATTCACTAACGTTTTTCCACTGGCGCATTTTAAGAGGTGAACTAATTTTGGCCGGTTCATCGACCTAAAAAAATTTATGTAAGCGACGGCTGCACATTTGTTGAATAAATGGGATTTTTATATTTTTACACATTTTTTCTGTGTCTTAGTTATGGCGAGAGAAGCCCAAAAAAGCATTTTCTCCGAACAATTTACGATTTAAGAAAATTGAAAAACAGACCCCTAAAAATCAACTTTCTTGCCATTTATTACAGCTTTTCCAATTTTTAAAAATTTATTTCGAATATTGAAAGTAACCAAATCGATTTGTTAATTCGTCATTGGATTTCGAAGTTTCCTGCTAGAGCTTTCAATTTATAAAAATATTTTTATCATACGCATTTCTACTGACGCATTTTCCGGTCACGGACCCTTGTTAATCAAATCTTTATTATGAACGGACGAAAACATTCATCAAGAGAAAAGAGATTAATTATCTTTTTTTGTTTTTTTTTTGTATTTTAATTTTTATTTGTTGTAGAAATAATTTCATTTTAAATTTTTTTAATAAATACTAAATATTTATAAACTGAAATACGCTTAAAATGTTGAATAAGCATAAAAAAATAATACAAAAAAAGTAATTACTTCACACGGCGATTCAATTTTGGGCTCCCAGTGCAAATAAGTTTATTATTTATTTAGTAATCAGAACGCCAAAACTTTGCAAAAGTTAAATTTTTTTTGAGATTTTCCCTTGTAAAAATAGAAGAGCCGATCTCGAGTTAAAAACCTAACTTCGAAAAAATAAACAGGGATTCGATAGAGGGGGGGGGGGGGTCAAAATGTGGGCCTATGCAAAATTTGAAGAAATTTTAAAAGCTAGAAATTTTTTTTGAAAGGGACGAACATTTAACTCATTTTCCAGAAATTTTAATATTCATTTTAATAATGCCAAATCAACCAAAGCCATTTTGGGCTTCTAGTGCAGAAGCAAGACGAAAGCGCAAGGAATGGCGCCAGGAGCATGCAAAAAAAGCTGGATCAACACCAAAAAGTGACGAAAATTGAACAAATTAATTTTATTTTAAAACACTGCATTTTTCAGGTCTAAAGCAGACCGAAGCCGTGCCAACAGCGGATGGAGAGGGGACATCGACCCAAGCCGCCGAAAGAGGGCCGTCAACGTCAAATTCGGACCTTCGTAAGTAAAAAAAAACTATATTTTAGAAGCAAAAGTAAATTAAGGCCCGCGTTCAAGTCCAAGGCCATTGTCAGCAACTCCGGTCAGGCGCCATGTGCGTGTCCATCAAAAAACTGCCGACAAAGCAACAAACATGGACTTTACAACTATCGACAATCTCTGCATCGTGAAGTCCGCCACAAATTCGGACACTACACACCAATGAAGAAGGAACAACTCCGACAACAACAAACAATCCATGAAGAGGATGGGCTGCTTTTGCTGTCACAACTCGGGACCCAAAAGGCTTACGTAAAAATGAAAGTCCTTTGCGATTGATCAGCCCAAAATTCGACGTCTTTCCACCACTGAAAAAAGTAGAAATATTTCTTTTTATAAATAAATTTTAATTTTTGGGTGATACAAATAAAAAGAAAAATCTGCCATGTACTACATTATGCGGCAATTTCGACCTCAGCGGGTCCAGCTTTTTTTTGTCTGACATAGCTGGAGCCTTGAGCTTCAGATTGTCCGCTGCCAAGGACAATCTGATCAACTTCAGATCAGACGAATTGATTTTAAAATTGAGCGGTGACAACGGCCAAGGCTTCAAAAAAATAACCATTTCCTTGGCCCATACTTCAAATGCAAATTTTCTGCGGCAACATTTGGCAACAGATAGTCCAATTGAATGAAATTGCGGGCAAAAAAATCAAATTGTAAATTAACATATTTTTTTATGAAGTCAACTCAATTTTTCAGGTTTCTCGGCGGTGACCTGAGCTTCTTGTGTAAAATTTGGTTCCAAATCAAATTCAATGGTTAAGGACCGTGAAGAAGAACAACAAGAAATTGGTGACCGACGGGAGACGGACGAAGAAAGCGATGGAGAAGAAGAACAATTCGATTTTGAATAACAGTTGGATAAAAAGGTTTTTCTTGGTTTTTACAAGAAATAAAATTTAAAAAAAAATTTTGAGCTTCTTTAAAAACTGTGTTACCATTTCACATATATTTATTTGCTTTAAAAACCTCAAAATACAGCTATAACATGCACTGGATTCGAACCTGTGACCCCCCATTTTTTGACTAACTCACAGACCACTAAGACGAAAAAAAACCAACTTAATTGTACTTGGAGCCCAAAATTGAATCGCCATGTTCACCCGGATCCAAACCTGAAATTTTGTAATTCCTTTGCTTTATATCAGGGGATGGGACCCCAGGGAAAGGGTTGTTTTGGCACCCAAATTTTACGGATCCCTAAAGGTCCGGTATTTAAATGTCGGGTCTCCAAATGTCGCGCCATTTTTGAAAATCTGCTCATAAATTTGAGCTTCTTTTTTTCGTTGCCGAGTTTCGTAATCGAAGTTGAGAAGAGAATTGGAGAAATTTTTATTAAAATTTGTAAAATTATTAACAAATATCATTCATTAGGTCTAATTAATTTTCTCCGTCTCCCAAAATCAAAAATGAACAGTTTTGGGATAAAATTTTCTCGCAAAATCGGCCAATATTGGCGCTCCCCGCTCCCCGAGAATTCTTCCCCGAGGTGTTGAGGTGCTACGCTAGCTCAACCTCAACTGAATAAATATTTAATAAATAATTGAATATCTTTAATAAAGTTTGCTTTTTACGAATATTTTCAAAAAATTTCCTAGCAGTGAATTGGTTAAGCATCGATTTTTTTAGAATATTCCTATTAATCATTTTTTAATGGTTTTAAAATTTTGTTACTAACTGATATGCTTATAAAAAATGGTTCAAATAAAAGCTAACCAACCGACAATTGGAACTTCAACCAAAATTGTCCATCAGTTGGTTATAAAAAATCCCAATTTTAGACTATTATATTTTTCTGCTAAAAATACTAATGAACTTCATGCTACCCATATTTGTAATAATTTTATGTAAGTATTTTAAATATCAAACTTTTCATATTCGATTAAATATACATAATAGAAAAAAATATCATTGAAAAAACAATCTAAAATAATATTTAATTAAGGTCTAGGCTTTTGTAAAAATTTTGTGGGCATGTGCCTTGAATAAAGGGGCTTATAAACAGTAATTTTTGTTCAACTTTTATTTTTGATTAAATTTTTAGTGCATATAAATGCATATTGGCCAATTTTGAAATGATCACAATAAAACAGTTTAAACCCTAAGGAAGTTTTAATGAATTTAGTTAAGAAAATTTATTAAAATTTCCTCATTCCCCACTTCCGACCCCCCCCCCCCCCCCCGCCGCCCTCCACCTATTTAGGGACATTTTACGGGCGAAGGGGAGGGGGGCCGACTTCCGCCCCTTTTCCATGTATGCTTTACAATAAAAATGTGGCTCACAGTGTTCAATTGAAATAAATTAATTTATTCATTTTTGACCTATTTCAAAGTGAGTTGGCAAAGAAAAAAATGTTTATTATGGCTACTGACTATATATCGGGGTCGGGGGGGGGGGGCGATGACATGTCGGGGGTCGAGTAGGGAATAGGCTCACGGGGGCCGGTCGGCTCGGGGTCGGGGCTCAACCCTTTATAGAATTTATGCCAAACATTGTCGACATATTTTATTTGTCAATAATGA